>JAUBOD010001086.1:955477-966108 GCA_032353885.1 Nothura maculosa | reverse complement strand
ATTCAAATGAGAAATATAGTTTAGAAAAATATTAGCAATTAAGGTAATTAGAATTTCTTGAGTTTTTATTCTCTTCTGTGTAATTTTGCACAGAAGCAGCAATGTGCTGCTTTGGGCAGAATGGATAATCTTACACAGCAGTTTATGTTCCTGTCACCAATTTGGGAAGATTCATTTGACATCAGTTCTTCATTGGCAGGATGGGCTTTTTTCCAAAAGCCTGAACATTTGGGTGGTCAATTCGTATTTTGCATTACTGTTCTCCTGTACTGGAAGAATGTAACATAGTAAATGGCAAAGTCAGGTAATGTAGATTCACCTCACTAATGGTTTGTTTTCTTTGCCTAAGTGAAACTATTAATTATAACTTCTTAGGTGTTGCCCTACTTCTGCTCAGTGTGCAAACATTACATAATCTAATGAATTCTGAGACGTAAAGCCAGGACGCGTTTTATTCCATTACTACCTGATTTATCATACCGAGATCTTTTTGCAGTATAAGGAATTTTCTGATGCAAACTATTACTGACTGTTGTAATGATTTTTTTTTATTTTGATATTAGAGAGAGTCTTTCAAGTTAACTACTTCAATACCGATCAACAGAGGAGAGAAATGTGAGCACGGGAAAAATTAATAGACTGGTATTGGAAAATATAACTATTGATTTTTTGGACTAGTTTGGAAAGATGATTATTGTATTTTCCTACAATGAAAATAACCTCTGTTCATATGTAGAAACTTGTATTCTTTGCAGGGGCAAATAGTTCTGCAAATTTAAATACATTTTGAAGAGTTTTGCTTATGCTCTCCTTTTGCTCTGCAGTTTGGTTTTCATGGTTGCATTCAGAACTCTTTGAGAACTCCTTGCATTGTCCCTCATTGCAGTTTGAGCTCTGTTGTCCTGCTCCAAAGAAGGATCTCGTCCCAGCCAAGGATGCTGTTATGTTGCAGGCAAAAGAACTCCAGCTGATGAATGCTCCCTTCATGACAGTTACACAGGAGAATTGTCCTTGCTTAATTACACTGTTCATTTGGAAAAAAATGCCCTACCCCAGCATGTTAATATGTTTTGCTCATGGACACACTTCAAATATGTTTGAAAAATTGTTGTTGTCCATTTATACTGATTCTGAATTAACATCTTTGTTTACAATATGAAGCTTGTGTTATTGCGGAAAGCCTGAAAATCACTATAGGTTACAGGAGCTGACCGAAAAAGCTTTACTGGTGGTTGGCTTATATTTAACACTTAATCTCTGAAACCAAACAGCTCATGGTTTTGTGGTATAACAGGTCAAATGTGTGGTATAAATCAACTTTGCTTCAATTCTTTGTGATGAATGAATGTTCTGTTCTCAAAAATAATTGCTTAAATGAAAAGGTTGCACACATTAACTATACAGTGAAAATAGTTATTCCCCTAATCCTTGTTAAGATAATTTCATAGGAAGCAGGAATTTGTGTTGGTGTTTCAGAATGTTGCATAAAGCTGGGGTTCAGTGAAAGCCATTCACTAGTCCCAGAATGTGATACTGTTCAAAATAATTTTGCACTCCAGGACAAAATTCCCTAACTGCTTAACATGGCACAATCAGTTGATATATCCAGTTAGTTACTAATTAGCATGGGGCAGAGGGAGATACAATACACTTTGGAAACCTCAAAATTTTCAGTGAGCAGTGAGAACAATAAACTGTGATACATTTGTGGCAAAATAAGGAATAAACTGTATTAGCTAGGGTGGTTAAGGGAGTTTTCACTTTTTTTTTTGAAACGGTGAGCAGGGATGCAAAGCTGAAACATAGAGGATTTTTGTCCTAGTTAGTCTCTTCACCCAATATCACTGTAATCCCCATCAAAGGCAGGGCTATAAAAGCAAGAGAGATCTACTGCCCTCCACCTGAACTGCGGTAATTAGCTATGTACATAAGCATATGCATAGCAAAGGAGTCTGCCTCACTATTTGTAATAATTAGGATTTGAGATATCTTTTACTTTATATTGAGAATAACTAGGAATTTGTTGTGTTCTGCAGCTCTGTGCCCGTCTTTGCTCATCTCTTGTTGCTTGTCTCAGGGCTTACCAAGGATGTTGCAGAGACTGCTCTCTTCAGGACCTTTCTAGGCCAGGTTCAACTGAGGTAAGTCTACTCCATTTTCATAGTTAGATATGCAGCATTTTTCCTAATGGACTTCCTTCCCCTTGCCCCGTTGGGCAAGAAGGTGCGAGCCACTTCTATATCAAGCCCTCAAGCTTCCAGTTCTGTAATAGAGTCTGAATGCTGGTGAATTCCACTGTACCTGTTCAGGATGCCTAACAACCCTTGGCTAGTACTATAGGAACTGAAAATAGAAAACCCTGCCAAAACTAATAGCGTTTCTTAGATTCCAGGTCAGAAATACTTTGTTGGCCAAGAAGGGTTCTGTACAATATGGTGGCTTTTGCCAAACCTTCTGGTTTGATCCAAAGTTGGTGTTTCAGTGAAAAGATTTTGAAAAGCTGTGTGCTTTCTGTAGTAAATTCAGGGAAAAACAAACAAAACAGAATAAAATAAATCAGGACTTTATCACAAAAATTGTGCCACTGAAGTTAAAGCACTTTTCTTGTAATAAGGAATCATTGAATACATAGTAAAGAATTACTGCACTGATGGGCTCAGGAGGAAGTTGGGCCCGTTTCTGGGAAACTGCTTATCTTCTCTGTGAGGCGTTGATAGAACCTGAGGTCAGCTGGGCTTGGGTACAGAACTGGGTCTGGGGAAGAGTGATAGAGAAGAAGAAAGGGGCTGTAGTAAAGCAGTCACTGTAGCTAAACTGTTATTCTGGGTCTCTGTGAGCTCTGAAACCTTTTATAACTGAACTTCAATATGAGCATCCCCACCACAACTCAAAACTGCACTTGAAGAACTGGTTAGTTCATGCAGTGTTAGAATCTGTTAAGAAAGTGCAAGCTTTTATTCTCCTGCACACCCTAATATACTTTGCCATAGCCCAAAACTGGATTAAAAAGTTCCAGAAGAAACCAATTAATGTTCTTCCAAAACATGATTGTTCTTCTTCATGCACTGAACTACATATGTATTATTTCATGTTATTGCTGTGTCAGCATTGAAGTGCCTCATATGTGTATAAGTGTGTGTTGAAGATATATATAATGCAAGAGGCCAAAATACGCCTCTTTTCATGGTTATTTAAATTTCCTGTAAGGCTTTAATACATCTTGGGTGTTCTGGCTAAACCAGTGCTGCCAAAATTGTCAGCAAAAAGACCGGAAAAGCTGATGAACCTTAAACTTTTCCCCAAACAACTGCTCAGTTGTTTCTTCAGGATATGGAAGAGGCAGAAAGCCCAAACAGGAGGAATGGTAGGAAACCAGGAAGGAAGGACAGAAACTGCTTTCTGATGTGGATTTCACAAACTGCTGTGTTTAATCTTTTAGGCGCCATAAAACAATAATCTATGCTGAAAAGAGTTTTAGGAGTTTTAAGAGTTTTGTTAAATACATTTTATAGAAGAAAGATAACCCAAGCATTAATTCAGTATTTTGCTTATTTACTAGTTCCTTGCTTTCATATTTTTTAGAGATTCAATGTTTTTATACATAAAACAAGTTACACTTTCAGAAACAGGAACGCAGACCCAGATCTTTGGGGAGCTGTAGCCACTAGCTCCTCGCAGTTGTAACATGAACAGGCTGCAGAAACAGCCCTTCAATTTCTTGGGACTGGTGTCACTTTTGGAAATGGGTTTTATGCTAAAAGCTAGTTAGGTATTTTTAAATGCTATACCATATAATTAAAAACCTAAATATATATATAAAAATAAATACTGCCGTGTATAATTCCTCTCCCCACTGTGGGTTTGTCAGAGCCACAAGGACAGCACTGTGGTTTGACAGCTCTTCTCCCAGCAACTCCTGTTAACGTCAGAATTGCTTGGGCAGCTGCATCTTTGTACCCCACACAGAGAGTTGGCCAGTCAGTGTTGCTCATGTGTGTGGATTTCATTTGCCTACATCTCGGGTTATTTGCACCAGCTCTACTTGGGTTTCCTGTCATCCTGTGACTGCTTTCATAACAGCTTTAGGCTATTACTTGCTGAACATCTCTGCTGTAATTGTTTGCGTTTGGAAAAAAAGATGAAGATAGGATCCCTGCTCCAAGGAGCCTATAATTAAAACAAGGCCAGCATTATAGAAATATATATACTAGCTGGCCCGTGACTGGATGGTCTGTTTAGTTTTGTTTTGACTTACTGTATGAAGCAGCATTTAACAGATGTTGGAAATAAACTCTCAGGGGTTCTTGTATGTATATAGAAGAGAAATGCTTGTGCATGAATTAATTTCTTCGGCAAATGTGGATATTAATGTCATCAGGCATTTTTTAATGTTTGTGCCTCTTCCACTGTACTTAGTCCACTTTCCACTGCCAAAAGAGAGAACCTGCCAGAGGGACTGTGTTTTGACAGTGCTTTCTAGTGCAGGACAAATGACTCTTTCTCTAGCATAATAAAGTGTTGCATTATGTGAGCCTAAGAGAGGAAAATAAAAAAGAAATCCAATTGCTTCATCCCCTTCCCTCCATATATGCAGTTGACTGTCAAATAAAATGGGAGTCTGTCTTTCCCTCTGTGGCAAGGCATCCCTGTCACTGGAAGCAAGGCTATACCTGTCATGCAAATCCTATAGCTGGCATATTATGGCTGCTCCTGTTCCTGCAGAAATAGCACATATCCAGCAAGGTGATGGGTCCTTTCACTCCTCTTGCCTGAGGAAATGCACTACTGCAGATTAGATTCTCTTTTATTGCTTCCAGGATGAAGCCAAATAGCATCAAGGGAGCTAGTAGGGAGTGCCTTGTCCTTCCATGCACTATATAGGGGTGAGGAGGGAGCAGATTAGGTTGAGAATGAAAGCCAGAGCTGGGACAAAGCCCAAAATGAAACAGAAAGAGAGTTTCTTATTTCCACTTTTATGTGATGCATTTTGCATTTCATATCTTGCATATTTTGATTTCATGCCCCCCTTAGCTTAGTTTTCATGTATTACAAACTCCAAGGAACAGCTTAGTCTTGAAAGAATCCCCTTCCTCCAGACTGGAACAGATGCACAGTATTAGCTTAGGGTGAATGGGCACAGATGTGATCAAAATCATTCTCTCACCTTTCAATTCCACCAGTTTTTCCAGTGCTTAAATATTTTCTCCCACTTCTACGTGGAATTTCCTATTGTAACATTCTCATTCTGTGCATTTTGGGATTTTTGTTTTTTTTAAGATGTCTTAGTTACTAATCCTCCTTATGGTCTCCTCCTGTGATCAGTGGCTGGGCCAAGCAATTTCTCATGCCAATCCCTGACAGGAAAGCAGCCTCTGAAGATACTGATATGATTAGTGAGGGGCCAGGGACTTGCTAAGTCTCTGCTAGGTGCCAGCAGAGCACTTTACAACCATTGAAAATCAGAAACTTTTGGCCAGAAGACATAGCAGAAGAGAAGTGATGTGAAATATAAGTTAGGGGAGCATGCAAAAGAGAAGGAAAGTGAAAAGGCAGATGTAAAGCTGGATTTTCATTTTCTAGCATTACTTTTATGTTAGCTAAACTATGAAGAAGATACTTTCTCTGCTTATTCTTTGAATTATCTGTCCCTCTTTTTGACTTTAATACTATGCTGCTTATGTCTGTGCAGTGTAATATATACATATGCAAGTTCTGCCTGTCCCTCAGACTTAGGAGAAGCTGAGTAGAGCATTGAATCTGAACAAATTCCACACTGTCTCTCAGCAAGGACTAATAGCTCAGCATCAGCTTTATGCTAACAGCTTTGAGCTGCCTGAAATGGAGGCAAAGAGACTTTTATCTGACCACAATGTACTTTGTGGACATCTTCTTATTGGGTCTCATTTGGATGATGCATTAAAAGCTTTCTTAATATATTATGTTACTTTTCATTGATATATCTCCAAGCGCTTTGCTAAAGAGGCGAGTATGGCTCTGCATATTTCACAGAGTGCAAAATTGTGACAAGTAGAATCTAGTGCCTGCCCAGAGCTGCTCAATGGTCAGGTCTCGAGCACAGTTCAGTTCTCCGTTACCTGATGCATTAAATCACACTGTGTCTCTATGTAGCAGTATTAGTTCTGTTCGGATTCCGAGCTGATATCCAATCCCATCATTTTTTTATAACTCTTGTGTTTTACCAAAATATATCCATAGCGATCAAGTTCAGAACACTGAAATGCACTCATACAGCCTGAGTGTATCTAGTTTATTATACAGAAAATCTAAGGAGAATTGTGTGAATCATGTTGTGAAAACATGCAGAATTTTAATCTTTACAAGTTGGAGTAAGTATCTATAAAATACCAGGTAAATGTTATGTTTACCTCCAATTATGTTTTGGTTACTACAATTTAATATTCTGATTAATTTTAAGAAATTGTATACAGTGTTACATATTTTTCTATCTATCTTTTCTTGCCTAACTTAGTTTTATTTTTTAGAAATGGGATAAAGTATTACTCACATTTCCTACTCCATAATTCAAGCCCAATTTAACATGGTTAGCTTTTGTGGCATCATATTGGAGATTCATTTGGCTGTAAACATTTCAGGCAGTTTTACATATGTATCAATAATAATGATCTGCTTAGAAAAAATGCTGCCATCTTGTGGAAAATGCTAAGAACTGCTAAAAAAAAATTTAAGAAAAAAATGAGTAACAGATCAGTATCTGCATTTAACACTGAATCAACTGAATTATAGACATGTATTATGTGCCATAAGAAGCTATTCAGAAATACCTTTTTTATTGATATTTATTATTATTTTGATTACTACCTGTTAGTAATTACTGTTAGTTGCAGTTGTTTATACAGCCCTGTTCGTTTTCCAACACCAAAGTAATCCAGCATTTTTCCAACAATCCCATTTATTTCCCTCAGCTGTAGAATGATCAGAAAAACACCCAAGAGCTTCCAAACCGCATTTAAGCAGCACCTGTGTGTGTGTGTGTGTGTGTGTGTACATGCTGTTTTCGGTATCTGTTCATCTCTGATTTTGTTCTGAGCCTGAATCAAACATATTTTGCTTCTCTCCCACATGCAGGCACGCTTGCACACACTCCTATCTGCAACATTAGCTGGCTCCAGCCAAGCTCCCTGCCCACACAGTTCTCATTCCTGCCTGAATCCACAGCCTTTGTTTCAGCATGGGTTTTGGTTTAAGGCCTCTTGTTCCTTACAAATAACTCAGTGGAAAAAGGCTGTTAAATTGGCCAGATTCAAAATAGCATAATCCCATCATTAGCAGAAATATCAAGGCTCACATGCTGACAGCGTGAACCAAAACTGTTTGGTGACTTCTCCCCATTAAAGCTGCATCTAATGGAACTGTAATCTCTCCGCTGCTCTGAGACCCTGTATGCCAAGTGCTAGTTAGGTTATTTTGCACTCTGTTGCATTCATTTATATTGAATAAAGGCAAATGCTTTTAAAGTCTTGCTGGATTTGAAATGGATAGTCTATCTGGGAAGGAGCTGGAAGTCTTTGCATGTTTGCATCAGTTGCTTCCTTTGTGAAAGTTTACTGTTTTTGTTTCAGTAAAACTTGAAAAGTTTTGTTTGACCTTTATAAATATTTAAGATCCTTGGAATCCCCTGTGAGAATAGAGATTTGTGCAGGGTTTTACTCAGAAATTCCCTTACTTTACTTGATGTGCACAAATTCTGCTGTTCTTTACAGTAACAATAAAATAAGAAATAGAACAGAAATGTGTGTAATTTTACTAAAGAGATATAATAGAATGTTGTTCTTCAAGAAGATTCCTTGCCATGCAGTTTCAGCTTCCATGTAAAGGGAGGTAGCTCTATAAAGTAATAACCATTTTCCTTGCCTTTGTCTCTCCTGTGTGATTGATTTTGGTGTTTAAGAAAATGCAAATTTCCACTGAAACTTTCCCCATGCTTGGGTCATGTGTAATAATTTTCTTTATGTGGATTCTCGGTATGTACATGGACTACAATCTTTCTCTTACTGGACAAACTTAGGTCTTTCATTCCTTTCATTTTCATGAAACTTGTAAGTTTGAATTCTACTCTGAGTATTCTACTTTGCTGTCAGACCTGGTTGAAACTATTAGGGAGTGAAAAATTCTGAGTGGAAAACAAAAGGAGCATGGTTACGCAAGCTTAGTGACGATGGAAAAGGTTGTCAAAAGTTCTTAGCATCACTGTGGTCAAGTGCTTCAAGTACTGAACACTTACAAGTTTAGACTGCATGGACAAGGGTAATAAACATCAGATTAAATTTTAATTCTCATGAATGTGAACCCTATTTTGAAATACGGAGACCTCGGTTGTAAGCTTTTTAATTGGTACCATTGTGCTAGATATCATAGAGCAAGCTCAACAACCACAGTTTTGTCAGATGACCTTTAAATGTCAACGTATCCCATGATAGCTGGCATGCAACTGCTTTTTGGTGTACACTCATGCTTTCAAAAAAGAAGATATGTGTTTGGTTTTGCAAGAATGGGCTTAATACCTCAGAAGGCCATAATTTCTAATTGCTAATTTATTGCAAAGATATTATATTTACTGCATTATGACATCTTTTGGCATCAGTGTACATGGAAAAAGGGAAAATGATTACTCCTAAATTCATGAATTTTTGCTGTTGTGCCTGTTTCCTCTAGGCAATCTTTGCCCACTATACAACCTTAATGAGTTAATGAGATTGTTTTATTACTAAGGCTAGGCTCTCATTTCTGTTTTTAAAATAAGCATTTCTAGAATTAAAATCTGAACAAAAGTAAACAGAAATCAATCTCATCAACATTTGTAGGTTCTAGTCTGGGATTTTTATATTCTCTGTGTCTCCATGAAACTCACTGTTCTTTCTGATCCCTCCTGAGAGGGGGTTGGGTCTATCGATCATAGTACTTTCCTCATCAACAGGATTCCCTGTAACTATTACCCAGTAATTCTTATCTTCTTCAGCTTTATGGGAGTTCAGATACGTGTGACAAACTACTTCATATTCCATCCCAAAGTAAGATCTGAAAAGTGAAAAAGAGAAATAGTGTGAGGAGGCGAGGGCAAAATTAGTATACACCAAAATTCGTCACATCTCTATTATCTCCAAGTGACTCAAGGTTTTCTTATGCTTATTATAGCTTATTCAGTGACATCACTGTGCACTTTCCATCATCAGAATCTTAACAGAAACACTCATAAAGATATTCCACTTTATTTCTTACTAATAATGCCAATTTCTAGATCTAAAGCTGAAGAAGGCACTGATACTCTGAATCAATATGAGCAAGCTGAATAAATTCTGTATGTCATTTCTGGTCATTTTTCTTTCTGACTGAGGAAAATTGTGCCTACTTAACCATTTCTACCTTGACTTAACAGATCTTGTTTCAGCATCAAATACCTGATACAAGTTCTTACTGGAATCTTGCTTAGAACTTAATGGGAAACAATTGATATGCTCCCTAACAATGCTTAGTCAATACTAATTCAATGCATGTATATTAACTTGATTTGTTGGTATAGCTTTAGTTTATTGTGACAAAAGGAGCATCTGGTTTTATGTACTATGTTTTTGTTTAGTTCTCTTACTAATTCACTACATAGTATCCTGTTTTATCTTCAAAAATAATTGCTCAAGATATTCAAAAAGAAAAGCAGGAGAACAGAGAAGGCTGGAAACATGATGTGACATAAATTACAAAGCAAGGAGATGAATGAAACTGAGCTGATTGTCTGCATGATCAGGATGGCACACGCTACAGTCCAGGAATATAATGGGAGAAAGGAGAATGTGCTTTCTGTGTTCTTTTCCATTTCCTCGGTGTGTAACTAAAGCAACGATGGTGTTTCTTAAGTAAGTGTTGATGTACTGAGTTGGCACATCATTATGCACATCTCTGTCCATTATAAATTATTCTTACCTTATCCAAAAGTTCCTTGGGACAGCCAAGCTTCGATTAGTATGGCAATGAGTAATAATAACATTAGAGTTTGCCTGAGGAAAAAGCAAAAGGGAAAAAAAAAAAAGGAAAGATGTGGCAGACTTTAAGTGTAATGTTAACTATTCTTAGTCAAATTAAATGTTTTTGTTTACATATAATCAGCCTTACTGTAACTCTGCGTTCCTTAGTATTGTTCTGAGACTGCTATGCATTCCTGTGTGATATTTTACACCTTATTGGTTCTCAAGAAAACCGTCCTAACAGCTCAGACTAGCCAAATGCTTAGCCCTTGGATCAGACACGTTCTCCTGTCCAATTTATTCCATTCCACTCCCTTGTGCTGGGCACTATAAGGAGGGGAAAAAAAATGAAGGAAGAAGTGGAGAGTCTTTCCAGGGGTCTGTGCCATCAAGGTTGTTCCTCTTACACTGAATATTTGCCAGATGAGAGATCCATATGGTTTTGTGAAATGGTCTAGAACTTCATATTTTACCAATTTGCAATTTTTAAACATAGCAGAATTAATATTTAGTAAATCCATTTACTACTACTATGGAGAAAAAAAAGTCTTTGACAATTATCTTAACCATGTATTTTAGAGAAGTGGTTCTTTTATATGAGTCAAATCAAGGTTGCAAAGGATCAGTTTAAAA
>JAUBOD010001086.1:892743-919198 GCA_032353885.1 Nothura maculosa | reverse complement strand
GAGACCAGCTGCTATCCTGCCCTCCAGAGAAGTCCACCACAGGGAAGTGCCCTCCACTATTGCAGCCCATGCTGAACTCTCAGCATCCAGTGGAAGAGCTGGGGATCTCCAGCAAGTCAGAGTCTGGTAAGGAGGACTGCTGTCCTACAGTCACATACAGTCCTGTGTTCCTGCTCTTGCTGTAGAGGCCCGATAGTTCTGAAATTATGCAGGATTGCCCTGCACCCCATACATGAGTTTTCCTTTGAAGCATTGGGCACTTGTCTGTAAAGTCTAAAATTTGACATTGGGATTGCATTTTTGACTGGTCTCTTGTGTGAAAAGCCACTGTTCAAAACCAATCTTAACTTATGCGGACATTTTCCTCCCAGTTTTCCCCAGTCCATTTGGTTTTTACCTCAGGCCACCTTGGTGCATGTGGGTTTAGGCCACATGCTCCCATGTCTGCAGATGTCAAAGTTAAAAATTCGTTTCAAGTGAAACAATGTCTGAGCTAAAGCTCGCTTTTGGACTTAATTTTTCTTCCGTTTTTCTCCTTTTAACACTTCTGGCTATTCTTGTCTACCAGAGCAGTCCCACCTGTTCCCTGTAGATCACATTTTTGGTTATAATATCCTGCACATACAAACTTATATCATGATAATGGAGCAGAACTTTCAGTCTTTATCTTGCACACGTAACCTCCAGTACACGCAGCAAAGAGAAATGTAATACAAACTACAGAGAATGAGCAGCTTGTCAGGTTAAACCTATTACAGCTCTCGAGCCTTAAGGATGATGTGTTAATGGGACTTTCAGACGAGTGCCTTGGCCTCTGGCTGCTCGTGGGGATGCTGGGTGGTATAACAATAGAATTTTCACATGGCCAGAATTTCATTACATCATTTGTTAGTATATAGAATATCACGGGGGAGTTTTCCTTTATTTAACACAGTAATAATGAACAGCTGGCTGCATTACAGTCCTCTGTGTCAGCAAGGATACAGTCAAAATATGTTAGTCTAGTTTAAAACATTTAAATTACGTTTTTCTCCATTGGCCAGTATGCACAGGGAATGAGAAAAACAAGGAAAAAGCAATTCAATAGTGGAAATAAAATGTCAAGCATAATGGGAGCCTGAACACTATGAACAAAAACGTTGGCCTGAAAGGTGTTAGATGGATTTAACCTACTCAAGGGGCGTAGATAGTAAATGTATCTAGTTTCCAAGACAGCTCTAGCCACCTAAAACGGCTTTTAGCCAAGAGTTCTATATGATACACTGTTTATATCAGGGGTTTGATAAAATTATGATTTAACTTGCCTGAAAATTCCAGTGTTAAAAATAATGTCAGCTATTAGCTCCTTTCCTGCCCCTGCGAGTGCAGAAGAGACACTTGATTGCTCCCTGCTACCAGCACTGCTGTCTGCTAAGGTTGTGCCTCTACCTCCTTCCTTCCCTTCCCCGGCGCCCTACATGCTTGGGAAGACCATCCTTGCTGCTGCAGTGAGAACAGAAGCCCTTTTCTGCCAGTTTTCATGTGAAGCTCTAGAACAAGCTCTATGCTGAGCCCGTGTAATGCATAGCAGAAGCTGCCAGTATGAAAGCATGTGTGGTTCCAGCCTCTGCAGTGGCTAAAAAACTGATCCGTGGGCCTCTTGCACGGCTGCGATTCTGAAGCATCGTTCCTAGCAGAGGGGTGTTAAACACATCATGGCTAGAGTCTGTGCGAGGGACATTGCCTTCCACGTGTGGCCTACAGCTCATGAGCCAGACAGTAGCAAATGGAGATGGTGCCTGTTAACAAACAAGGGAAGAAAATGTTAAATTTGCAGAGCTGGGCCCCTCGATTGGAATTGGAGGGAGCTGGAGTGAGAGAGAGGTAGTATTTCATGTTGACTCAAACATTTCAAATAACAAACAGACGCAGAACACAAATATAATAAAAATTTTATTGTCTTCAGAGTAATGGAGAGAGAGATTTATTATGGTTTTCATGTGACAGCAAATGCTGTAATTAAGACTGTATTATAATAACAATTGTGACAATAGCTATTTTTAAACTATTCTAACTTGACAAATTCCCTTTTCAAGTTTTCTTGCTTCCCACAACAAGTGACTAAAAAAAAATATATTCACAAGTCTTTACTAAGCTTTAAAAATCTGTAGAAAGCTAAATCTGAGTCCAGGCTGCATCGTTTAACAAAAACCAGTTAAGGAGCAGTGGCATTGGCCTCACTGGAAATAGTAGCTCATAGATAGCAATTTATTTGCCTACTTTTTGTATTTAAAGAATAGTTTTATCTATCTTAAACATCCCTCTTTATTCCAGCACTGGAAAGCTAACAAGCATTTCTTGATAATTCCCTTTTCAATTCAGCATTGCCATTAAATGAAGACTTTGATGTGTAACAATCGAGCAAAGCAGTGACTCTTCAGCATCTGTTTGAAGGAATATTTTCTAAGGTAGGGCTGCTCTTAAACAGCAGCATCACTCCATAGTGCATGATGGCCATGCTGGACAGGGCAGTGTGGGGCATCCTGATGCTCAGGAGGAGCTCTGATACCAACCAGGCTCACGTGGCTGCTATGCAGGAGGTACAGGCTGTCATGCAAACACTCAGCTCTGCAAGTAGAACATTCAGTAAACCATTCCGAGTCTTCAGCCTTCACAATTTCATTGTATTTTTTTTCCTAGGTTCCCAAAATTTAATTTCTTTTTAGGAGAGACCCCACAAGCACAAACTGAGGCGGATCGTTTTATTGTTGGTGAACGTTGCACGCTTCGAGGCTGAAGAGGAGCACCAAATCTTTACACAGGCTATTGAGGTAGTGCTGTTAAGGGAAAATGATCCATCTTCCCCATGCAGCAGGCATTGCGTCACAGGAGGGATGGAAACAAAGCGCTCCGAGGGACTGGGATAGGCAAACTTCCCTCCTTTCACAGGAAATGGGTGAAGCCTTGCTTGAAATTTTTATTCAGACGTTTTGTGCTGTGAAGGAAATGTCTCCTGATAGCACAAGCTATTGGTTTCCTGTTGTGAACTAACAGTTTTGGCATAACCAAGAATGGACAGGAAGGGCAAATGATTGGGGGCCAGCTGAAGAACTGGTCTTAATGAAAAGACCAGCCCAAGCAAGTGGGAGGAAATCTGACCTGAAGAGCAAAAAAAAAGGGATTAGAAAAGAGGGGAGCTGGGAGGAAGAAAGGGGATCAGTTGTTGGTTGTTGCAGTATCTCTGTGGAAATAAATAACAACAAAAAAATCCCATGTTAAGTGAGTCGAAAGCGGGGGCGGGGGGATGCACTGCTGCTGAACAGGAAGCATCGCGGGAGGAGAAAGCCCTTTGTATTCCACCTAATTAAGCGCCTGATTCAACAAATACACATCCGGCTTCTACCCTGAGGAAAGCAATTTTTGGAAGTTTTCACAGATGCAAGGTTTTTTTTTTCTTTCTTTAAGTAGGATCCTGCAACAGAGGCACTTTCAAATGCTATTTTTCAACTCCAGTGTATAAATAGCATCGCTGCCAGGTCCCTGAAACCGCCTTAGGATGGGGCCATCTGACTGCTTGTCTTCTGCATGCCGAGAGAAAGGGCCTCTGTGACCTTGTGCTACTTCAGGCCTCTTCCCAGCTCGCTGTGGGAAGCCCAAGGAGACTTTGGCTTTTACCAGTCCTTTCCCGAGGTTACCAGGGACCAGGTCACCTTCCTGGGCTTGCAAACGTGGCATCGGCCCCACTGCAACGTGGGTGCTGAGGTTCTTACAGGATTTAGTTTTCAAGGGGAAAAGAAATCTCTTCATTATTACAAGCTTCTCTTTAAGATGGCCACAGAGGTTTCATTTTGAGCCTTCAAGATGTTTAAAGCTTTTTCTTAAATACATGAAGCCGGCTTAGGTTTCTGTGTTATGTGCTGGTGACACTAGTTGGCAGGAACTCCTCACACTCCTGCAAAGGTTATTCTGATTGCCTGGACATTCAGGCTGCCTATTTCAAAAAACAAAACATGAAAAGAGGCAATCTGTGCTTGCCTTGCTTGCGATTCTTAAAAGGCCTTTGTTAAAAAGGCCTTTTATGATGCCAAACCCACAAGAGTTTATAAAAATGTGCCTGCATTTGCCTTTGAATTTAATTAGGATGGAATTACAAAATGTGCATGTACAAAAACACTTCTGCTTTCTACTCTTAAAAAAACACAAACTTCACTCATATTTGAATCACACTTTTTTTAACATCTACTTTTAAATATTTTTGTTTCCATTTAGGACTGCCAACATTGCTATGGAAACCCCCCAGAAATAAAGACTTTCCCAGCCTTATGAGAGCACACCTGCAAGAACAAGAATTGTAGCTAGCTTTTTGCCTGTCAGAAGAGACTCTCCTTCATTACTCGTGTCACCTAAGGACATTTTTTATGTTTGGTATGATTTGTTATCTCAAAAGTTGTGGAAGGTATATACTTACTTAGAATTTATACAATTTGATCTCTTGCCAAGGACCAATAACATGTCTGCCTGTATTCAATAACTCTCCTTTTAATTTACTATCTCAGTTTCGAGGAGAAAAAAATGCTTTACAGATTGTAGACCTGAGGCTGGAAGTCCTGAATTAAAAAGATGAAATAAGCATTCATCTCAATGAGACAAACACACATCAAATGAAGTCCCGGGTTCTTAATAGAAATCTTTCCACTGGCTTCAGTAGGATCTGGCTCCGGCTTGCAAAGAGCATTGCACAAATTCATCTGCTTCTTCCTGCCAGAGAGGGTGTATTTACTATTGAACCCTTGGCTACTACTACGACTGATCTGTTTAGGCTGCTCATCCTTGCTAATTTTATACATATCCTTACCTTAGTTACAGAGTTATATATTCAGCAGTCAAGCTTTTCTTCCCAATTAAAAAAATAATTTAGCTCATTAAAATTGTTTACATATTTTCTTCAAACAGAAGGTAGCTATAGTTGCAGGGCTGAATTCAGATAATATGGTTGTAGAATAATACCTCAAGATATGTTTTTAAATGTATTAAATTATATCTAAAAACATCTCAGACAAGATATTACCATTTTGGGGAGCCTACTCTCTATTTTTATCTGAATTGTACATGATGCTTTTTAAAAAATTAACAGTATACAAAGACTTTTAATTTGTATATATTTCTGTGGCATAGTGTTAATCTGATAGCAAGTCTACATCAGTAATAAAAACCACTGAGAAAATGGCATTTTTTTGTTCTTTATTAAGAAAAATTTCCATAGATCCCAAGTTCAATGAAAAATGAAAGTTTTAGATAGCATAAGAAACACGTATTTACCTTGTTAACAGTGGTATAAGAAACTCTTCTGTGGTTTTTTTGAGTACTTAAGCATATCCCAGAACTTAATTTTGATGCTTTTAGGCCTCACCTAGATTTGCTTTTCACCACTGTTCTGAGGAGCAAACTCAGTGGCCAGATTGTTTGCCGAAATGGCCAGGCAAACCTCAGAAACAACAGCTGTAACATCTGCATACAGCTTCTCCCAGGGAACAGACCTGTTGGAATCAATAGGGTATGTTGTGAAATTAGATGATTTTCCTATGAATATGAACATCAGCGCTCATGTCTCCAGGAATAGTCAAGAATGTAACAAGAAAATGTGCAAATTTAGAAAATGTGCAAATTTAGACCCCTCAACAAGTCTAAAGACTAAAAAGAGCTTAATTCAGGCAGGACACTGAAACTTCATGGACAAATTAGTGTCATGATTGGATATTATGGACATGTTGGGATTCTACTTTTTTTTTTTTTTTTTAGGACTGGAGCTTCCTGGTGTTCAAATGAAAAATCTTTATGGAAGAGGCAAATGGTGTTTAAGAGAGGAGAAGTCACAGCACTGCACAGGCTACCACAGTGGCCGTGCGTGCATGGAAGCTCACACCAGCTGCTAAGGAAACCCATATCCTCACCCAGGACTAATGCCCCTTTTGCTGGACCTGCTGTTGGTAAGTGGAGCATTACCAGACTTCTGAATATTTGCAATCAATATTTGCCATCTTTTATGTAGCAAGACAAATGTTTTCTTAGCAAATGCTGATTCATATGTTGTAGTTTCCCACTGCACTGCAATTTTTGCTCTAGGCTAAGTAGACAATTATTACCAAAAAAAACAGTAAATGCTACAAGCTGTTAAATTACAAGCTGTTAGGTGGCTGTGTTTCTGTGTCAGATGGGAGTGTTCCTGCATGCACATTTGTGCTCAAAATGACCATTTCATAAGTTTTGTTGCATATGGTTATTGCCACTTGTTGTTGCAGGTGGGAGTAGAAGTTTAATATTGTTGTGGAGGTGGGTGAGAAACCTGGGGGCAATCAGATTTACCAAGAAAGACTCTTAAGTGTTTTCAGTTCTTTGGTGGCAAATAGTGTGAAAGCTGCAGAGAGATAATAGGGGAAAAAAATAACACAAATTTTGAGGATTAATTTTTCAGGAATGAAGGAGCAAAATGGCATTAATTTTATTGGAAGTTGTAAACTGGCATAGATTTGAGCTCAGGCATCCTAAAGTTGCCCCTGGTGCTATGGAGGATGCTCTGTAGGAGCTGCAGTTCCCCCTCCTGAAGTGTTAAAATCGCCTTTCACTTGGGTGGACTTTCTGCAACTGATGAGATTAAAGCAGCATAATACAACTTCAGCTCAACAGGGAATGATTGCAACTGGAAAGCATTTATTTATTTGGTGTGAATCATTCTATAATACATTTCACTTCAATTGCAAAGGGAGGATGTGTTTTTCTTTTATGATTTACCTGAATAGAAGAAGTGAGAACTAATGGCTGGTACCTTCACTTTGCTAATGCAGCTGACACACACCTCACTTTGTAGTGCTGACAGGTTGCAAAGGACATCTAGGATCATGCTGGCAACTGTGGTGTTTACTGGTACCAAACCCAGTTTTGTCATTGGTTGTCAGAACATGGGTGAGAACTAAGAAATAAGATTGCTATACTAAATATTTTACAGCCAGGAACAAATAGAGACAAAGTATTAGTTTTGCTCATCTTTAGGAACTTTTTTGTCTAAAAATAAAGCAGATTTTATGGAGAAAGCTATCTTTTCAAGAGCATTGGTGTGTTGCAGGGGTGATAGCTTAATATTATGTTGACTACTTGGAATTGACTTTTACCTCTATGAGCTAGTCACAGAAAGCTGCCATTTCCATTGCAGTTATAGCTGTGGAAATGGACCTACAAAACAGGTCCAGGGTCTGTCTGCTCCCAGATCTTAGGCCAGACTTTGACCTACTGCTGCCAGCCTAGGCTCACTTGCATTTCTCTTAAGCATCATTAACATTTCAGGTTAGAACCCTCCATTCTGATTTACATAAGTGCCAATTACTGGAGTTTTTAGGAAGAGACAATACATATGTATATTTTATTAGGCCAATTAATATAACTGGAAACAGACAGGGTCTCTGGCTCATGGTCTTTTCTCCGGGCCCAAGGAGTGGCAAAAGCCAAGCTAAGGACAAAGTTAGGCACAATTCTTAATTTCATCTAATTATATTAGTCAAGCCACCTGAGAGAGAAAGGTGCTTAGCCTGTGTAGAGCAAAGCTCCCTTCCGTGTTACCAAGATCATATTCTGCAGGGGAACTTGATGCTGCGATGAGCTGCACAAGCCCATGCAGCAGTTGGCAGAGGGGCCTGGGGGTCCTTGCTCATTGTCACCCAGCACATCAGCCCCTCCACACAGAGCCCGGGCTCTGCAGCACCGAAAACAACCTGCCCAGACCACAGCACCCAGCGTTGGCACGTGGGCTCTGTGCACCTGAGCCCTTGCTGCCCAGGCCTGATCACTGAGGGAGGCTGGATCTTCCTCAGAGAGTGAGAGCTCAGTGCCCTTGTGCTTCAGGAGCCCTTTGGGATTCCTTGGTAGTCTCACCCTGAGCTGATGGGTGGACAAGATTCCGATCAGGCGAATGGATGGATTACCAATAAGTCCTGTTGTTCAGCCATCTGGATGCAGTGCTGCTGCCAGGCTCATTCTTCAGCTTGATAGCCATAATGATTTTGGCAATGGTCGTGGCTGCTCCCTTTCATTCTTTTAACAATTTCCATTTCCCTCGCCAGTTATTTTCAGGGTCCTGGCCTGCTCTTTGAGAGCTCTCTGTTTTTACATTTCACGATCTCTGAATAGTAATCTCTGAATAGTGATCTATAGGGCTACGTCTCTCTATGGCTGCTGCTCGTCTTCTAGGAGTAGCTTTACGTACAGCACATGCCTTTTGATCTCGCTTGTGACAAAGTGACTCACATGAGGCCTCTCTAAAGAACCTTTCCACATCCAGGGCTCTAATAGGAGACAAGTCTCAGCTCTCTGTTTTGCTGGACATGGCATGCAAATAAGCACACAGCCAGTCAGATGGAAAAAAAACGTGTTTTAGGAGTGCTGTCAGTAGCAAATCCCAGCTGTTCCCGCGGATATAGCACACAGAGGGACTCCCCATGCAGCACTGATTTCAGCTGTGTTTTACTCCATGGTTTGGTCTATCTTTAGTATTTTGTCAGCCCCAACAGGCTGAAACAGGCATCTTCTTGTGTGTATTTTAAGCTGAAAGTAAAATCAGTGAATAAATACTGAGAGGGGCCAAGCACGGACCCAGAAACAAAGCTAGCATTATAGGATATGCAAGGCCTTTCTTCTGAAGCATTGTTAAGTCTCATTCTCTTAAATCCCTCCCCACTGTCCAGCTCGGATCTTATCCCATTGAAAAAAAAAAAAAACAAAAACCCTGAATGTGCCTGAAATACTAAACTATTTGGAGAGAAAACCTAAACAAGCAGTGTCCTCCTTGCTGAACAACACGCCCAATCCTTCCCTAACCCAAACAGCCACTGACACTCTTATCACCTTCTGCCAGCAACTCTAACTTTATTGTTAGAAGCTTTCTGCTGCAAGCTTAGGCTGCCTGCATGTGTTTTTGCTGCCCTGCATGTTGCACTTAGCCAGCTGCACGCTGCTGATTCTTAGAGGAGCTGACACACACAGAAAGGGATTCGGTTGAAAATGCAGCTGTGCCAGGACGAGGTCACCGCTGGTGCCATCCTTTACATAAAGGGCCAAACAGTAGACAGAGATCCTGGCAGAGCGGCCTCTGAGTGACGTTTCCTGTGATTAGTGTGCACTGGTCTATGGCCATATTGCAATAAAATGGGCCAGGCATCTCTAATTACCATCGCTCACTCACTCCAGTAGCATCAGCTAGAGTCTTCATGCAAGAAGTTATGAGCTGCTCTGGTGAAGCTGTTACCACCAGAAATAAAAGCTTTTCATTTGCTTGAATATGTGCTTAATAGCTCTGTGTCTGTGAAAGCTTGTACCAGCTCCCTGTTGTCACACAGCTGCACCATCTCCGCGCCCGGGATTCGTTTCAAATCTTGTTGTCAGTATGAGAGGAACATTTGTCAGCCCCGTGGTTGAGCAACATAAAGCACAGCAATAATGAGAAAGAGAGACAAAAATACCTCAGCAGGTAGGTGGATCCTAATGCCTTAAGAAAGGCTGCAAAAGTTTTGGTATAAAGAGAAGTAGTTCTGGCCCTGGAGATTTGGCTGGAGTGTGCCTGACATGGCCACTTCTAGAAGTAGCTTTTGTGACAAAAATGAAGCTTTCCTGGTCCAGGTTGCCCTCACAGACATCTGTGCCATGTGCCCTGGCAGGATGTGGCGTGGGAACCGTCTTGCCTGGGGCATATGGTGTCACCGTGGGCCACCTGGGCCAGCACATGGGGAGGTGCTGGGCCAGCAGGACATGCCCAGAGCCTGCTAGTGCTGCGGGATGGGGATCAGGGATGTGGAGTTTTCTCTGAATATGCCCATCCCAAGTTTGCTGCTGGGGCCTGATGGGGAATTTAATTCCGAGCACAGTCACAGACTTTGTTCCTTAGGCCATGCAGATCTCACCAAGCCTCCCAATCTGCTGATTTAGGGAAACTCCCCCCAAATTACACATCAGGTATGCACAATTTCATAGCAATGCAAATATATAGTTTAAATGTCATATAAATACAGTGGATTGCTTTCATAGCATGCTGAGGGCCTGCTTAAATGCCAGTATTTGCTCTTTTTTATAGGCATATGTAATTCATAATGCCCATCTTTATGCAGATCTTTAAGCCCCAAGGCTGAGATACTTGTATTTATACATCACTCCCCTGAAGAATTGTGGCAAGAGAAAATGAAAATTCCTCTCCCTATAGAGGACACTGCTCTGGGCTTTAAGGACATACAGCTTCCAATTAAAGCTTCACAGAAGGGCTGATGCATGGAATGTGACTAAGGCTCGGCACTGCTGGAATATATGTCTGTCTGATGGGGTGCCTACGGCACTGCCCTTCCAGACAGTGCTGCAGCACTGCAGGCATGTGGCAGTGAACACCCCTCTGAACACAGTGCCTCTGTCTTGGGAATGGAGTTCATCTTTCACAATACACATAGACAAAAAGAAGCAGAAAAAAAAAATCATTTATCATTTCTTTGCCAGGCAGAGTTCAGCTTGAAAGAAAACAGGTGAAAGGTGTATCGATTATCCAAGGAACAAATCCACGCTACAGATCTGCCTGACAGACAAGTGAAGGCAATGCAAAGAAGCTGTCTGTTTCAGAATGGGAGGTTTGAGTTCAATCCAACCATAAAATGCATGCGGAGTGGCATCCATTTATTCAGGCTAGCAACGGCATCTTTTCAAAGTATATTGCCTTGATCATTGATCATTTGTGTTAAACATGGCAGATATACCAACAAAAATTCCCATCCCGGTGAATGCAGGCAGCTTGCCAGCTCCACAGAAGGAAAGCTCCTTTTTTAAATAGCTACTGCACTAGGGCAGTTGCCTGCGGAGCAGATTTTATATGTTCAATCCAGTGCGATCATCAGGTCTGAGTGCACAGTAAATGGAATTCACAGGCCTTTCCAAGTCACCTCCTGGGTAAAGCCCTGAACAGACAGGCCCAGAAGTGAAGTAAGGAACAGCTTCTCTCTCCGCCCCTTTGGGCAGCTCCCATGCATGCTTTTAGCAATACCTAAAACAAGAAAAACACCTAGACCCACTTCACTGGGCTGGATGGAAATAGAAGGGAAATGAGAAACTGATTAAGTGGTGAGCCAGTTCCACGTGCAGGAAAACTTCCAGCTTTCTTTCCTAATGATTTTTTTTTGAAAAGCTCTTCATTTTTGCTTGTATTTCATTAAAAAAAAAAAAAAGAACGAAAGAAAAATAAAACTTGGCCCGCAAGTTCTCAGTGCCTACACAGATGAAAGCTGTAAGAGGCCTTAAATGACTTCAGCAGGAAACTACTGGGAAGGGGAGTGGTCTGTTTTCTGACAGTCCCATTACACATTTCTAGGAAAAATCTTTTCAAGTTCTGCGTACGAAAATGAAACAGGATTACAGCACTGCCTCTTTGGAGGCAGCCTCGGCAATGCTCCTTTCCTGCTCCCATGCTGGAGTGCTGCAAAATAAATCTTTGCTTTTCCCCTTCCTTCCTGTGTACGTCTTGGAGTCCCAGGCTCAGGAAGAGCACGTTAGATAGAGGGAAGCTTAAGCTTTAGGAAGCTTTAGGTCTAAGGTCTGCTCACATTGCATGCATGTTTCTTTCAGGTAACCTTCCCAAATACTCTGTTCTGCAGTTCCAATCATAAATCCATCTCCTGTTACCCAAACCTCTCACATAAACTGCTTGGTGAGCTCAGGAGTCTTCCACTTAAGCAGTGATGACAAAGCACTGGACTACTGCAAAGCCCATGACGGAGAAGCTGAGCAATCACAGACGCCAGCCAAATAGATCACTGGGGTGGAAGGTCATCCTTGAACTCTATTTCCATTTTCCCCTCTTGGTAAATTGCTCTGGGAACAATTCTCTTTTCCAGCATAATGTAATCAAGAATTAGAAAGTCACCACCACTTACACAGGGCTGCAATTCCTGGCCTGACAGGCCGTGTTGGGAATTTTAACTGATGTCTCCACCCAAGCAGCATGTGGAACCAATGTAATGGCTAACACAATTCAGAGCTTAAAATGGAGCGATGTTGCAGTTCCAGCTGTTTTTCTAAGTCAGTACAAGAGATTTTTGGAAGCAATCAAGGAGAAACAAACAGAGGTGAGGATGGCTCCGCGTCTGATGCTGCACACCAAGGAGTAGCCGAGTGGGAACGCAGAAAGCAGGAGAAGAGGAAAGCACCAGGCAGGACTGCACAGCACTGCACAGGAGCAGGGGAGTGAGTGATGCCTGGGGCCGAGTCCCCCATGGCAAAGCCTGCAGTTCTCTACTGCTCTTTTTAGACAAGCCTTAGTCCTTTACCCACGGAAAGGTGAAGATATGTAACAGCCTTGGGTAAGCAACAAAGCTTTCATTCTGCTGAGGAGTTACCTGAAAGAGGGATTTGGCCCCAGTGGCCTCACTAGGTAGTGTGACTCAGTGCTCTGCAGGTCCCTTAATTTTGTGTGAGCTGCTTATCAGCTCGATCCAAGCCAGCTCTGATAGAGCCTTGTCATTTCTTGAGAACTAAACTTTGTAATCAAACAAATTTTCACGTTCTTCTCTTTTCTTAACATGTGGAGACCCTAAATCCCTGGCAAGACATGACAAGGACAAACATTCACCTAATCACTAGATATATTTCCATATATTTCCTGTCTATAAGCAGAAGGTTTCGAGTACCTTTTCCAGGAGACTTTGCCTTCTGTCTGAACAGTAGTAATTTTCCCTTGAACACTTGAAGTCAAGAAAATATATAGGCTTTTTGGTTTTATTCCACCTCTTCCTGCTAACCCAAAATCACAAATGCTAACCCTGTGTATCTCAGTTTAATATCTGCAGGTAGGAGTAACCCTGCAAACTAGATCTAACTAGCATTGTTTTTGCAATAACCTGGTCTGGAAGAGATAACTCTGTACTCTTGGAATGGTGATAAAGTTAAACAGTTTGAGAATAATTTGCTTCAGGCTTACAGGAGTCTTCAAAGTTGCTTCACAAATGCCTTTAAAATTACTAGGCTGAACTTATCAACCATCTGACCTATGCAAAGCTTGAGATTTTCATCTAGAAATTAACTTAATATCCTTGCACTTGGTTACTCATCAGGATTATTTAGTTTTGAGGAAGAATTCATATGAAATAGATTTGACTGAAGCATATAAACAAGCTGAGAGCTTTTCTAAAATAAAAATGTAGGATGTCACTGCAAATTGACTGTTAAAAGGCATTTTAGAGTGCAAGGAGCAGTGAAATAAATTAGTTACACAGCATCTAACAAGCAAAAGGGATATTGATTGTTTTGCAGCCTACTTCAGGAAAATAAGAGGCTTTCACTTGTGCTTGCTTCTTACTGATTAGAAACTCTACTATTTTTGATATACAAATACATTTAACCTTTAAGATACTATGAACAGAAGCAAAACATGGAGCAAAAGTTTGATGCATCACTTAGATGACGAAAGTTTTTGGATTTGTAATTCTTTAAGCAGTCTCATTTCAATTTAAACTAATATCCTTTAAAAAAAAAAAAAGGAAAAGAAGAGGTACTTTAGAGAAAACACCATCAAAATAATTCTTCTCTTCTCCTGTAGAGTAGCTATAAATGTTCTTTATGCTTTATTCTCTGGACAGGAGTGACTTGCCCGAGACATCAGTGCTTCCTCCACAGTACGGTCGCGGGAACTCCAGATCAGTGCAGTGCATTTCTGCAAGGAGGGATAAGCACCATCTCTCAGATTAGGGCCCACAGTCTTAGAAAGGATCCAACACCGGGCAGCGACTGATGCATATTCATCACCTGTAAGTAAAACTAATCCTTCTTATAAGACTCCCAAGGGAAGAAAATGTCTAACAGTTAAGCTAAATAAACCTAAGAAGAGAATGTGTCTAAAATAATACTTCTAGGCAAAGCTTTGAAAAAGTCTTTTTTTTTTTTCAGTCAGGTTTTTATCAGGTAGATTTACTAGTTTTTAGATGTCTGTTTTCCTCAATAAACTTCTGAGCACCATTCTGGATTTGCAAAACGTACTTATGCTCCCAGGGAAAGGTTTCTACAGCCTCCTGTTATTTTCAGAGGAGAGAGAAAAACATAGAAAAAGGGCTCAAAGATGTGAGTGAATTATTTCATCCCCTTACAAGTGCAGCATGTGCTCTCTTTTCTGAAATGACATAGTACAAAAAACAAGATGTAATTAAAGCAATTTCTTTGCCAAATGAGTGGGATCTTATAAAGAATCGCTGCATCATTCTGATTTGAGATTTCTTATTCTCAACAAAACTCAATAAGGAATATTACAATGCATTAATAGGGTACTTCAACAGATATTTTGTTCAATATGAGTGACTGCAAAGTGCTGAGCCTGTAATCAGAAGGACACTCGGTGTCCAAAGTAGGCGTATTAAAGCACCAGGCCTTTTGGTGCACTACAGTACAATCACAGAAGTGAACCAAAAAAGAACATTTGGCCTTTTGTTATCTTACGTACCAAGACAGAGAAGCATTAGTCTAGTGTGCCTATTCTTCTGTTCTGCCAAAGAGAACAGATGTGTTGTTAATCATATACAAAACCCACAAACAAACAAAAACCTCACAAGATTGTGATTTTAAAATTTAGGAGTAAACTCAGTTTTCAAAGAAAGTGATTTTCGACTAATTATCTTGAAACTGTCTGTAAGAGACAGATAGGGAATTGGATAAAACTACCACATAGGGTTTTGTTTGCTTTTCCAGCTGAAGAGTAAATGAAGGCAATTTTGGTAAAAAATCCTGTAGCAAGATGAACTGGGCAGGAGATGAGAGTCACTACTAATGTAAGAGTTTTACAAGAAGCTTCTGGGCCCAATATAGAAAACTTATAGAAGATTCAGCAATAAATAGATTTTACAGTGCACTATAAATCCAGATCTCTGTTACTGAACTCCAAGTTGCAAATTAATTCAGTACACAAAGTTTCAGAATCTCCAATCTGAAAAACGTTTGCACTACAGTTTAGTGCAATCTGAAGAGAAAAGGAGAGAGGGAGCACATGCCACATGATGCCTAAATGCTGCTCTGTTGGGAAATCAGCACTCAAAGTTGTTAAAACAACTTTAAGTTAGCCACTAACCCACATCTCATGGTATCCCACTCACCCTACTACCCCTAGCTAAAGCACACCTCATAAATACCTGCAGTCAGATTTCCATTTCTTCAGAGCAGCATTACAGCTCTTTGACAAACTGTGTGTGAGACACAATTCCAGGGAATATGGATTGCAGACAGCTCTCCAGGATGTATTTTGAAAGGATGTATGTGGTATTGCGGTATTTGGAATTTGCATATAGAGAGAACAGGTATGTTTCTAATGTGATCTGGACTGCAATTTGCATGAATTATCTTCAAGTCCATGGCCTGTATGAGGATAACATGCACAGAGCACAAAGAGATCTCTGTTCCCCATCTGGGTGTTGTACCAGGAGCAGAGGGTGGAGGAAGGGAGGTGCAATCAGTGATTCTGATGTGAAGGTAAGATGCGAGATGCTGGCATCTGGCAACCATAAGAGGCAAATGGGGGAGAGTTGGGGCCCTGGCTGTTTGCCAGCCAGGGCGTATGCAAGGATAACAAGAGCTTTTAACCCACATGGAAAGGTCAGGATGGTAGGAATGAAATTAGAGCACACGCTCATGCTTCAGCTACCTATTCCTCATTTATATTATAGAGTTTTAAGAATAACTCTACTACAATATTCTATGATTAATTTAAAAACCACATGCTGTCAAGCTTCATCACTAATGTGTACATCCATGAAAATGAAGACATCCAGTTCTCATTAAAATCAGTAGGAATCAAGCCCCTAAATACACTTCAGGATCTGACCAGATATTTGATGGCTTTTTTTTCCTTCCTTAATAGGTGCAAATAACACTCAGGAACAATGAAACTCTCTCTTGCTTGTGCTTTTTTCAGACCTGCATCTCTTCTCACTGCAACTAACAGTTCATGAGCATTACAACCTGCAGTGCCTAACCAGCAGTGTGCATCTCTCAAGTGTTAAAGATAGCACGTCCCTGTCTGGAGCTTGTACCCCACACTTCCAACAACTGCTCTTCAAGCCTGCTCAGCAGCTCCAATCTCCATGTGCAGGCTGTGGGACAAGCTACTCCAACATGACAGCCACAAGAGTAGACAAGATTGAAATTTCAAAGTTTTGCTCACAGATTTGCTAGCAATGCCTAGGACCAATGGCAATTTTTCAAAAGAGTAAGTTTTTAATTATGAAGAGAGAAATAATGGCTCACTTGCACATGAAAAAGAATATACCCACTGTTTTTCCATGTTCAGCAATTCAAAAATAGGCCGACCAATAACTTGAGAAAATATAAGAACTAAAATATAAGGCTCACTTTCCTCTTTTTTATAGCCAGACTGAAAGATTGAAAGCTTTCAAACTAGTGGCTACTTTAAGGCTGTAAAAGGGGATGAAAGTTTTTGAAATATGAATCTAACATTGCCAGAACAGATTGATTCCATAGCAATTTTTTAAAGAGGATTAAGACATAGATTAAATTTGAAACATTTAAATAAGGCTATTGGCATTAACTATACAACAATTCACAAGTGCCATGGGGCCTGTAATTTATTGCACTGCACAGATTGATTTGCCTGACTTTTCTCTTTTTTTCCACAGAATATACTTGGCCCAAAATATACTTGAATAGCAGGCCTATAGATTCAAGACACTTCTTATGTGTAACATGAGTCAGTCAGAATCAATATGCCCTGAAAAGAATGACTGGAAAATAGCATCTATTTTTTTACTCTGTGCTTTAGAAACATCACCCTGGAAACTAAAATTACTGCTTTAAACCTGTGAGATAATTAATGACAACAGAATTGTGCTTAATAGCACCAAGCTCCCAGATTTCCAAGCACTTTCTGCCTGTGCGGGAGGAACACCTTGTATACACTGAGAATGCAGCAGAAGGTCCTTTGGTTCAGGAGCATTTTGGTTCAGGAGCACTAAAGCCACAGGATGCAGCAGTCCTGCTCTTTTGAGAAGCATTCCTAGTCTCTTTAGCATGCCTGAATTTCACCAAATGAAGCCTTGTGCCTGCTAAAATCCAGGCAAAAGTCATCCAGACCCAGCCTGGTTCTGCTCCTGCTACTCTGTGCACAAGTGGAGGTGCTGGGAGCTGGACTGGCCAAGCCGGCTGAAGAACAAAGTGCCCTGAAGGGTAAGGAATAAAAGCAACTTGAGGCCACCCTCACACCTGCGCCTGTCAGATGGCTGTCCAAGCATCCATATGGGCTCCGCATGCCAAGGGATCCAGTGATTTGCAAACAGCCTCCAGGCTCCATGGTGGAACCTCAAGCTTCTCCTTGCTGCCTCTGCCTAAACCTGACAGGTAGGGGAGCGAGAGACACGGGAGATCCTGCTGATACTGTCCGTGGTGCAGAGGCTGATTGAACCAGGGCAGGACAGGAGCTGCTCGGAGCAGCCCAGCACACCACGGAATCACCCTGCGAGTTATTTCCAACAATCCTAACAGCCGCTGCAGTCTAAGACCATCTTGGGGTTTCTATCTCAAGGCCAGATCCTGTAAGAAACGCTACTGTGGTGTTCAGAGCCACCTCCTCTGCTTTGCAGGATTCTCTGTCCTTACACTCAGTTTTCTATTGACCAGACAAACCTTGGAAAAAAGTATCAGTTCAGACCATTGGTGGCAAGTCAAGCCCTGCCAAAGCCCAGCTTCTTTGGGCCATTCCATACATGCATGCTCATCACCTCCAACTAATTTGATGTGAAAACTGAAGTTAAGCAACTTGTTACTAATCGCTTTTCAAGTATTTATTTATTTTGTTGGGGGAGGAAGGCAGACAGAAGAGAAAAATTAAGCTATTTAGCTTTCCAAGTATTTAACATAAAACCCAGAAGAGCTCCATCTGGCAACCAGCAGGATTTCTAAATAATCTAAATGGAATCTACATAAGAACCAGGCTTTCTATAGAGTAAGACAACAGCCACAAGAAGCTTTTATTAACATAAAAGGAAATTATAAAAAATTAAGTTAGAACTGGAACAAGAGTCTGGCAAACTGACAAAAGACTCCAGGAATCTCTGCATTAATGTTGAAATGCTGCTTTTGACTTCATTGAATTATAGCACCATATACTGTGTGATTAAAAAAAAGAGGAGGGTTCAAAGGACATTAACACAATCAAACCAGTTGTAGGGGCACATTCAGATTCATGAAAATTACTTTATCATTCCTTACTTTGCAATACAAAAAGACCCTTGATACTTGGTCATAGTTTGTGGCAATATTTGTTATTAATATTATTAATATATACTTGCTTTGACTTTAACGAGTCATGTCCATATAGCACATTTTTAAGGGAATGGTTCATAATGATGATGCTGATTTTATGTTAGTATTTCTGAATGATTCTTCATACAAAATTTCATTAATGTTTTAATGTTCTAGGTTATTCAGATATGAAGGGACTGACATGTCCCTTGGCATTCCTTGTCATTTGGAGTGACACAAATCGGGTGGTGCTTTGCCGTCCTACAGGAAGTATTTTAATGGTCCTGGTGCCACTTTCAGTGGACAGAAATGCAAGTTGCCATGGGGATTCTCTATCTGTTTCTGGCAGAGAACCAGAAGCGTGAAACCAGTGGGCCCCCAAACCATGCTGCAGAGATCCTGAGAGGACAGAACAGCCTGGAAACTCTGCCCTTTTGCTATCTTGGGCTACAGGAAGAGAATTTCTATCTTTATCATTGCCCATCTGGTGCTTTTCACAGGCAGCAAGAACAAAGAAATAGAGTAAAATGTACTGGTCGCTACCATCTGCTTCTGCTCGTAAAATCTAGAAAGTGCCTGACAACAAAAGCTTCCCTTCCCATCAAGCTGTTGTGGCAGGTAGGCGTTTTTGTGTGAACATCTCTGAGATGTTGGGCCTTAAAGGCCTTGGTCACTCGTGATGATTTAGCCGCTTGCTGCAGAGCATCCAAATGCACCGAGACGACACCTTCATTCACAAGGGTCTGACCGCGGAAAAGGAAGGTTGTGCTGTTTAAGATTTGCTCTGTTGGATCAGTCCCCATATTATCTAGAATAGGAAGATTCCTGTGGGTTTAATCGGATGCGTTACCCTACAGATCTGCTCTGGTTCCACCTCCTTTCCCATGAGCCACATCCCCTCTTGCTGTACGGCTGCATACACCATGTGTTGGCTCGACCCCTTCTGCTTCTGACAGAAGTTTGGCCAAAAAGAGCAGATTTTCTGCTACTTTGATCATTTCCTGTGGTAAAAAGTGAAGGGAATTATCTGACCCATAGTCTTTTCTTCTTAGTTTTGAAAAATAACAAGGATTTAAATTTGCGAGTTGCCTTAAATAACTTGCTTCTTAATAGCATTTTGCCACTAGTTTACTGGTTCTCTTACAAAGCTTTTAACTTATTTTTTAGAACCAGAAAAGATGTTGCTCTGATCCCAAATTTGGAAATTCAGCTGCTGGATTAAATCAAGAAGGAACTTCATTCTGATGGAGAAATAACCAAAAGGTAACATAAAATCTACAGACAATACAAAAGCAAGAAACTTCCCTATTTAAAAATTCTTAGATTTAAAAAATAAGCTTAATTTTCTCTTGGTGGGGATAGTGTTGTTTTTGGCTACAAGTGTGCATTGCATCATGTGTTTAGAAATGAGTTAACCCTTTTATTAAAGGGTTATACTACTCTTTAGAGTAGTTCTATTACATATGTGATACAGCAGCCTGAATTAGTTTCATTTTGTCAAAATCACCAAGGTTTCAGTTCAGAAATGCCTGTCTAATCCGGTGCTGAAATAGTGACACTACATAAATGGTGCAAGCACTTGGGCAACCAGATAGGAAGCCCAGTGAATGGGTGACCTCTCTGTGGCCTGAAACTGCACCCTGAAACAAGTCCCTTATTTATTTTTTCTGCCCCAGAAAACACAAGCTACATCAACAGTATGATTATACGTGCTGAAACGATCCCTTATTTCAGCATTAATATTCTGTAGAAGTACCTTCCAAAGCAATTATCACAAAACACATTAAATCCTTATAAATATGAGACGACATCGTTTAAAATACATGCATGTTCATGCTTTGTAGTTGAATATATTTTCAGCAGGGCAGACACCCCAATGTGTGTGTATATAGAGATTTTTTTCCTGTTAAACATTTACTCATAGTGCATAAAAACAGTTGTTTGTATGAGTTTGTACAAAAAGCCTTTCTTTGAACTTTGCTATGTTAATTATATGAATATGACAGATTCTGACAGCTACTGTCTGAGCTGAGTCCAGAGGCTCCCTTTGTCATCGGTGGGAGTTCTGCTCCGGAAAGAAACGACAGAGCACTTTGAAGGGTTCAAATTACTATTATTTTAAAAATGTTACACTAAGTTATTTTGGTAAATGTACTAAATGTACGTATTTTTTAGCATCCTGCTAACTAAAATCATGACCTGGCTCTATTTCTATTTCAGATGCTTTATTCTATTATGCTTAACAGATCCCACACACATGCATACACACTGCCCCCACCCCCAAATACACAGCTGGAGAGGAAAATGAGATCTGGAGCAATTTGGATTGATTCTGTGTTTAAAAACATAAAAATAAATATGTTTATACATATATGCACTTCAAAATATAATCAGAAGTGGGGGGAGGAATCTCCAATATTCTGTTAAAACAAAAAATGGTACTAAGCCACTTAGAATCTTACCACAACAAAAATTGGTGCTATCACCATTAATAACATATTGCCTTTCATATGCAGAGGTAATAAGAAGACTACACAGAGATGTATATAGACTCATAAATAATGTATAAGCGCATCAAAAAGAATCTAATTAGTTCAGCAGCGCCAAAAATTATTAAACAGAAACATCAAAAGAGGCAGTGGGACGTTCCCTTTTCCTGAGCCGCACTGCGGGCCGGCCTGCAGCAGCCTCGGCCCTGCCTGGCAGCCGCCCTCCCAAATGTGGGACACGGGGAGCGGCGGTGGCTGGAGCTGCCCGGTGCCACCCCGTGTCCTGCCATGCACCGAGCAGCGCTGCCGCCCGCCCGGCCCGCGCACAGCTTGGCTGTCCAGCTAGGAGCTGTGCACGGGAAGGGTGGAGCCGGTTCCTCCTCTCCTGGCCGCGGCCGATAGTGCATCCTGCGAGCAATGTTTGCTCCTGGCCTCTCTCCCTCCTTCAGGGCAAGCGCGGAAGAGGAGGAAGGGCAGCCTGGGACAGGAGAGAGACTTCAAGGAGAGCGGAGCAGACAAGGCGAGCGCTGCAGAGGCCCAGGAGCTCCCTGGAGGTGGCCCCGGGCTCCTACGAGTGCCTCCAGAGCCCGGCCATGCTGCCTGACGTCCAGCCCGGAAAGCGTGTGGGCAACGTGCTTGCCGCTCGCTGGGAGATACCTGTGGATGTGGCCTGCAGGAGGTACGTCCGCAAACAGTGTTACCTAAGTCCAAGCTAGAACAGCAGACTGTATACAAAATCAGACACATACACAAAAAAAAAAGTCAGGAAAGTTTTTATATAATAGCCACACAGCTGCACCCATCCACACTTCTGTGGTACATGTCAAGGGTGGTGGAGTGTTCACTCAATGGGGGGAGCGCTCACTCATGGCCGGAGTGCTCCCGGGGTGGGGGGTGCTAACGCACGGGCCGAGGGGAGTGTTCACTCCTGGAGGAGTGCTTACTCAAGGAGGGGTGGATTGCTCACTCGGGGGAATGCTCACTCACGGAGGGGGTGAGTACTCACAAGGGGTGGAGTGCTCACTTATAGGGGGAGTAGACTGAACTGGCAGATTCAATGCCAAAGATGAGGCTCTGATCAGTCAGACAAGGTGCCACTTCAGCTCGCTCAGTCACTAACCACCGTTCATGTACCAGGCCACTCTGGCTGCAGGGCCAAGGCCAATCTGGTGCTCTGCCTTATCACTATTTGTGACATTTATGTCCTATGATCCACCAAGAGGCAGTAGAGGGAGGAAACAGACATCAGTCCCATTATTATTGGATCTCAATGAGCAATTGTTGTTAATGTGTCTGATTCCCACCTCTGAGCTCTATTATTTCTTCAGGGCAGACAGGAGCAACCATATCAACTCTGTTCAAAAATCAGTTATCCCTGAGAAGCTGCTGAGATGCTTGTAGTTTTGCAATGTAGGTTGTTAAGCAAAGAAAGAGGAAGTAGAGGAAGGAAGAGGAAGGAAGTGTTTCCTTCTATACCTCATTTTCAGATAAATTTTACACTCCTTTTTTTTTTCCCCTTCATACCCCACTTTTCTTTCCCTCCATTTCGGATCTCATTAAGCAGTAGGATGCCGAGGTCTGTAGCTTTCTGCTTCCTCACTTTGTCCCGGTGATGACACTTCACTAGCTCTGAGTTCACTGTATCCCACAAAACGTAATGAGGGGATACCATCAGGACAGAAACCCACTGCCTCTAAACTTTAATCTAAAACTTTAGCTTCGAGAAGAGAAGGCTGAGAAGGGATCTGATTAACTTGTATAAGAGAGAACATACATGAAGGGAGAATGTAGGGAGGAAGGGGCCAAACTCTTCTCCATGGTGGCCAGTGACAGGACAAGGGGCAGTGGGTATAAGTTGAAACTCAGCAAGCTCCATCTCCTGTGAGGAAGAACTTCTTTACAGTGAGGGTGTCAGAGCCCTGGCACAGGCTGCCCAGGGAGGCTGTGGAGTCTCCTTCTCTGGAGATCTCCCAAACCCACCTGGATGCCGCCCTGTGCCCCGTGCTCTGGATGTCCCTGCTGGAGCAGGGGGTTGGACTTGATGATCTCTAGAGGTCCCTTCCAACCTCAACCATTCTGTGATCATACTGCATCAGAGACAAGGTAGCAGGGAAAACACCCACATGAGGCAAGTGTGGACTGACTCTTTATACAGAGCAAATCCTCATCGTACGTTTCCCTGAAGTCTGAAAAATTTCATTTAAAAATAATCAAACTCTAATATTCCACTGCATTTGAATCAAAGAAAAAATATTTATCCCCAAAGTTGCAGATATATAAGCTTAGCATATATCTCCTTTGAAATGGTATATTAGTCCATAGTTCACTACGGTTATGTTTTCCTCATGTTTGAAACAAAGTAAAAGCATAACAGGCAAGAGAAACAATTCTGCTACAAAAGGACCTCTGCTCCTCCAGGTCAGTTCTATCTCCTAGAACAGGAACAAGATTTATTTTCAAGCAAATAGAAGAGTATAGCACTGGTACAGCAAAGGTTTAAGTCACGGCTATCACCATTTTTCAGGTATAGCTTCCAGCACAGTTTGATCTGCAGACTCACTAAGAAATCAGATACGGAACAGACCTGTGCCTATGAACAGAGCCTCCTGGCCAGAGGACTTGCCTTTCTTATTTGCCTTTCATGGAATATTTAGAGGTCCACAGACCTTCCCCAAGGGTCCACAAGGCACACACTGAATGACACTGAAATCATGGGAAATACTGCAGCACAGCCTAAAGCACACCCTAATCCGCACTCGCAGCTTTCAAGGAACTCGGCTGGAGTTGGGCTGGGCCTCAGAGTTGACTAACTTTTCACGCTATCTGCAACCTCAGACTTGCTCTGAAATCTGCACTGAGAATCTCCGACGGAAACCCGTGAGGAACCTGAGGGCCAGGCCTCCAAACCTCCGCACGCCCTCCTGACACGCAGTGCAAGCAGGGCTGTCCAGCAGGACACACCTGTTCAAGAGGCACTTAATAACACAAAACTTCACACGTTTAACACAGATTGCCCACAACATCTAGAGAACGAGCGCACGCCAACCTCGCACATGACCAAAATGCTGATAAACACAGAGAAAAGCAGCCCCTGCTGCGCTGCAAGCACTGCCAGCGCTGTGCACGTGGAGTCATCCCCGTGCATCCAGCACTGCCCTTCCATAAACACAATTAAAAAGGGTAACTCTATCAGCAGAGTCTTGAGGGGGAGGGAGACTGTGAAAATACAAGAAGTGAATTCAAGGCTGTGAGCTGCTGTCTAGCACTACAGTTACATTTGTACCACCCATTCCCTGGGGAAAATGACATACAATGCAAACAGGCCGCCTTGTTCAATTATTCAAGTATTAAGAGATTCACAGAAAGACATCTGAGAAACATAACGTTTTAATAGATGAAATAAATACTCCAGTACATGCAAGATAAAAACTGACATTGGAAAAAAAATTAAAAATCACTTTTGTTATAGTGTAATTTTTTGTTTTGTTTGTTTAAACACTCACAGTAGCTTTTCCCCCAGTTTGAAAATCAACACATGGAAAACATAATCACAACCTCCAGTCCTTCCACTCCTACACACCAAATGCACTTCTAACCTAACACTTGATGCAAAAACAAAAAAAAAAAACAACAAAAAAACATACAAAACAAAACCAAACAAAATAGTAGCTACATCCATCATCTCGTGTTGTTGGGTTTTTCATTTTTTTTTTTCAATGAGTGAGAACTGAGGTAACCTTTTTCCTGCACAACTGAACAGTAAAATTTAGAAGGGAAATTTCGGAAGACAAGACAAGACAGACTTTAAAAACCGCACCCAGCGCGATTAAAGCTTTTTTTTTTTTTCTTTTTTAAGATACCCCCACCTCCCCAATATAAAACTTTTCAACATTTGCTATTACCATTTGTTTGTGTGTAGGTTCGTTGAGTAAAGAAAAAATTATCTGCAGATACTCGCTTGACTTTAAAATAAAATAGAATGAAGCCAAAACTGGCTACCTTTATTAGTACGTATAGTTTGAATGCGCTGCTCTGCTTCTTCACCACATGAAATCAAAGGATTGGGCTCATCCAGGCAAATTCTTTGGTATACCAAAAAGGGTGAGGAGGTGGGATATTATTTTCCTTTAGCAGTGACTGGGATCTAAACAGAAGGTGTGGGGGTTAATTCACAGAATTGGAGTTCACTGGCGGTAAAGTCCTGGGTGAAGATCTTTCTCTTAGTGCCTGAGATAGCAGGTTGCAACCATCAGAGACGGCGCAAGCCGAGTTCCTCAACCTTTCCCTGTAATCGCTCATTTTGGTGCTACTTTCGGGGTGTTGGGCTATATCCCTGAGGCATTGGGTCAGGAGCACACAAGCAGATACCACGCTCATGGCTCCTCCTAGGATGGCGGTTTGCACAGCTTTGCCCTCTGGATTAATGGTGGCAGCTTTACCCAAAAACTGGGGCTCAGTGGCAAAGCCCACCAGAGCGTAGACAGACTGCACCAAAGGTCCACTGAACAAGACGCACCGGTTCCTGGTCAGTTCGCTGGGTGAAGTCTTAACCTCCTTGACACACGCCAAGAGGGCAGAGGCGCTGGTGCTCATGCACTTGACACTGAGTTTGAACTGCTCCTTGGCAAATTTATCCTTGGATTTCTCACTGGCCAGCACGCAGGCATCCGTAAGGAATTTCAAGTTCTTGGACATGTTCTGGGAAACCTCCAGCAGGAGCTGCGGGCTCATATCTGCCAGAGGGGTGGTCTTGAGGACGCCGCAGCCGTGCTCCACCTCGTGCCTACAGCGGGTCACCTTGTAGCGATCCACCAAGCCAGGCAAAGCGGGCTGGGCCCCCGGAGTCTCCACGGCAGCCAGGTAGGCAGCGTGCGCAGAGCACTCCGTCAGGGAGACCACCAGCTCCCCCATCTCCATCAGGCTGTCTCCCACCTCCCCGAATCGCCCCATGTTGAGCTGTCTCTGGACGTCATGGGTGAGGATGGAGAGTCCTTTGGTCCTGGCAATGATCGTGTCCCTGCACTTCTCGAAGGACTCCCCGAAGACAGACAAGCTCTCGGTGTTCACCGGCCTGGTCTCGCTCGACAGCAGGAGCAGATCAGCCACCAGTTGCATCTTGATTTTGCAGTGGTCGCAGATCGAGATGAGCTTCTTCCTCTGCAGGGCGCTGCTGCTGGGGATGCCGCCGCCGGACACCTCGCTGGTGGACTTGCCAGAGCCACCACTAGCCATAGCGCCGGGGGGGCACTCGCATGCCGCTCGCGAGCCCGCTGCCACCGCCTCTGCCGCCGCCGCACGAGCAGTCCCGACTGAGCCCGGCACGATCGCTCTGCCTTTTCCGCAACATCATTCCATTAATCGCCGGGAGTCAAGAGAGGCTCTGGGCGCCGGGGCGGCCGCCGCTGCGGGGAGCGAGCGCGCCGGGCACCCGCCTTCGCCCCTACGACGCTCTAGCAGCAGCGGGGCGGCACTCGCCTGGAGCCCCCGGGGCCCGTTCCGGCATCCTCCAGGTAAACAGCTCTATATATATTTCTCTGTTACTTCTTTCCGCGTTTCCTTCCTTTTCCCGCACGCTGGCTTCCCCTCCCCTCCCCGCAGGGCAGCGGGACCCCGCGCGAAGGTCCCCGGGCGAGGCGCGGGCGCTCAGGGGGCAGCGGGCGCGCAGGGAGCGGCGGGGCCCC
>JAUBOD010001086.1:854105-881365 GCA_032353885.1 Nothura maculosa | reverse complement strand
TAACAATTTTAGCTGCAATAGTTTGCCTTTGTGTGCTTGATAGAAGACATTATATATGGAAGTCTTGTTGCCACAAAGGGCCCATTTATTCCCCTGCCTAAAAATATGTCTGTCTGTGAGAGTACAGAGGGTCATTTTAATACAGAGGAATGTTGCACTCTTGAGTTCACACTGAGAAGAGTTGCAGTAAGTGTATGAAGCAGATTTACTATCTATTAGGAATTTTTATGCAGTACCAAATTAATTCTTAAGTGTTCTTCATATTCTTAATCCCACCTGGTTATCTGTGAGTTTGATATTTCTTACATGTGCTCATAAATTCCTTCCCCATGCTAAGCACCAAGGCTCCCTTACCACTGTTATCTGCATGTCTCCTATTTGATGTTGTTCTCAATTGAAGCAAAATGTTTTGGCACTTGAAAGGCACAAAGGTAACTGAAGAAATCTCTCTCTCTCTCTCTTTTCTCCAGGTTTATTGTTGGCTCGAATCGTGCTATATTTATGCTGCGAGATGGTGGTTATGCCTGGGAGATCAAAGACTTCTTGGTAAATCAAGAAAGGTGTGCGGATGTTACTCTGGAAGGCCAGGTTTACCCTGGCAAAGGAGCAAAAGAAGGTGATAAAGTAAAAAATAAAACAAAACCTGAGAAAGGAAAGAAGAAAAAGGACACGAGCAAGAATTCTGAAGGCAGCAAAGAGGACAACCGAGCAACCAAACAGAGAGAGGATCTATGACAGACACATGAACCAGACTGAACACTGCTCTGTTGTTGCTGGCAGGGAAGTTACGCTGCCATACAATTCCTGGCTTTATTGGGGGGAAGGAGGAGGCAGAGATTACTGAGCTTAAAGACTTCTGTGTTCAAATATACCAGTTTACTTATTAATGTTGGTCGCTTGTTTAGCCACAGCACAGGTACCAGAGTTTGACTACTTTAGTGGGGTTTTTTTGTCTGTTTGTTTTATGTGTTTAACATACGAATCACATCTACCATTGCAAACCAAGTGGCAAAGAAAGAATGCAATGGGAGAATACCCTGGTGTAGTAGCAGTTCTCTGTCCAGAGGATACAAGCTGGTCATTGATTTGTAGTTGCTGCTGCGTAGCAGGACACATTGCTAAAAGATGCCTATGGGCATCAGTTTTGCAGGATTCAGGGAGCCAAATACGGAGAATAATGTTACTGTGGCCAAAGATGCCTCAAATCTTAAGGCTTACGATTCATGTGGTTATGCTGCTTGTTTCTTTAAAATAAACTAAGGACCCTTCTGTTTGCCCCTTCCAAAATCCATTTAAGTGCCTAGAAGTGTAATACAAATTAGGCAGAGATTCAGCACTCTACATAAGTACAGAATTGGTGCAGAAGGGAGATTCTCTGCCCTTTAAAAATGATACTGTTGAGATTAATGGAATTAGAGAACTAGCACGAGCACTATCCCGGTGAAAGGAAAGCCAGAGTCGTGGCATTCAAGTTGCTGCTGTCAAGGATCTGTGCCTGGGAAGGCAAATATTGTGCTGCACTATCTGGAGAGTTAAACTTGGAGTTAGGTCACGCACTGATGTTCAATAACCAGATTTCTTTAATAGATTCCTCACTGAAATACTGGTTGTAAGTGATCATTGATTTAAATGCATTAAACAAATTCTTCTTCAACAGACTGTAGAGTCAGGAGGATCTTATTTAAATGGTACTTGGTCAAATGCATGTCTTAGAATTGTTTCCCATTTCCTCATTTGTTAAGGACTAAATGTGCTTAGTTTATATGTTCCATGTCTTCTTCTTTCAGAGGATGAGTACGGATTTGGCTTTCTTCATTTGATTATAAGACTTTTTCGTTGTTGTTGTCTTCTTGTTAAGGTGCTAAAATCCAAGTGTTTTGGATGCAAGGTTCTAACTGAACCGTAATGGTTGGTTGTGTGGAAAACTTGGATTCAGAAATGGGAAACCGATTTGCTGAGTACTTGTTTCAAAATAAAAGATGCCACTGAACCCCATGTTTTATTATTTTCAAGCTTTAATGGAGCAGTAATGCTTTAAAATTGTGTATAGCCTGTTAATTTAGTTAAGTGTTTGAGAGACAGGCTCACCAACCATTGGATTCTGTGATTGGTCATAAAAGACTAAATGATGTTGGTGAAGATTCCAGGTGATCATCATTATTTACTTTGATACATGTATGAATTTATGATTAAAGAAAAAATTTCCTACTGCAATTCACTAAACAGGTCCTTGCTTATTTGTTTGAGTGAAAAAAATAAAAGCATGTATTTCTTAAGGATTCACTATATTTTTTCTATACATTTATGTTAATGGTGGGATATAAAGCAGCTGCGAAGTTTTTGCAGTTATTTGGATATTGCATTATCTTGTACAATCATTTCTTGTTCATAACTAATTTTGTCAAGTGTAGTTCAGCAGTCCTGCCCCACACCCACTTTTTTTTTTAATATTTCACACAATTTGCATAGAAAATCTTTTCATGATCAGAAGTATGTGCAAGTGGACTGCAGTTTTTGTAAGCTTACACTTACTGTTGCTTTGAATCCAGCTGTTTTCTGCCCGAGCTGAATAATCTTGCAGTGCAAAAATAGTACACAAATAATATAAAGACAAGTAATGTTCCCCAAGGAAGAGAGATACTGTAATATAGATGCAGCTCAGCCTGTGAAACTATGCACTTGTTTCAGCTATTAATAAATCCTCACTTCCACGCTAAGTAGGTTTTATCTTTTCCCTTTATAGTTAAGAGGTGGAGCAGCAGCTGGAGGCCTTCTTGAAATCAGAGAAACAGCTTTGCTGAAATTCAGCCAGGCCCTAAACTTGGATATGATGTTTTTCTGTCTCAGGATCCTGGTGTTGCCTGTGCACAACGCCGTGCGCCTGTGCATGCCTGGATAGGAGACATGGACGTGCTTTTATTTTAACAAATACGTGTTTCATCAGTACTGTGATTGTTTTAATTCTTAACATTTTCACCTTCCTGTACATCTTGATACACTTTGATGTGACAATTCTTACTGTAGAATAAAATAAGCGATTTTTAACTTTCATAGTGTAGTATTTTAGCAGGAATAAACCCCAATTGATTAAGGTGGTGCTTAAATCTTCAAAACTGCTTGGAGTCTGATAGACTGATGAGAACCGCTTGGGTTCTGATAGCATTACCAGCCAGCTTAATGGAAAAATAGGTGCGTGCTTTGGCATTTAACACAGCAGCTGAGTCAAGGATTTTGAGAAATTAATTTTGATTTATTTCAGCCGTAAGAATTAATGCAGAAGCTAAATACAGTTTTGTGTTGTGATTAGCTCTGCAACTGTCACTCTGCTTTCTCTTCTGCCCCCATCCTTCCCATACTTGTGTAGGGGATGATGTAGCATCACTAACTAAGCCGTATTGTTCAGTTCTCAAATAACCCTGGTAAGGTTTGGAAATTCCATAGTAAGGAATAGATTTCATCCACCTTTTACGTCATCCTCCTTCATCCTCCTTCTTATGTAGTGCTAAATCTGGGTGGTCTTAATACATGAGGTGAGAAAAATCAGCATAAGGTTTGTAACAGAGAAGGTCCGAGGCTTGTATGGGGTTCAAGAAATGGCCAAATGACACAGGGGTAGAGTTTGGTGGGGTTGGAAGACAAGAGAATAGAAATAAAACCCAATCAGCTTCAATGATCTCCTAAGGCACCACTGTCAGGTGAGAAGCCCTTGGGTTACTGCACTTCACGAACCCTTCTCCCTCCTGCGTTACTAACTGAGCAGTTACAACACATGAAACAAAAGCTGACATTATTGCTGTACTGGTGGGGGAGCGGGGGAGAAATGGGGCTTTAGTCACACTCCCTCCCTAGCTTTACTCAACCCTTAGACAAAAATAGGAAAGTTCATTATTTTTCAGGGGCTTTCTGCAGAATGATTTCCTGTTGAGTCCTACCACTGCTTTCTTATTGCAAGCCACTTCTTACTGCATCCTAGCACAGCTCTTGGTTGTTGAGATACACTTCAGCTAAGAACCAGAAATAGAAACTGCAAATTATTCTACTTGCAAGGTGACAGAGCCACTGCCTCGGTTTTTGTTTCAGGCTTATACACCATACATGGTGCTAAGGGATCGGTGTAGGAAGCAGCTTTTGAAGGTGTGTTTTGTGAGGAAGACGTGCAAGGGGCAAGGGGAAGGAAGGGTGTAGTCACAGTCGTGGTTTCCACACATCCCTCCCTCATCCTTCTGCTCTGAAAGGTGGTGTGAGAGAACAGCCTCTGAGTCAGATGCTGCACTGCCCCTTTGGGGCTGAAAGAGCCCAAAGATATTTGCTTAGTATTCTGATTGGAGGGTGATAGATTGGCTTGTTCGAAGACCTGAAAGTGTTGCATTAAAAACACTTTAATTTGGGCATTGTCCAAATATATTTTTTCAATTGTCTAGCACTTTTTTTAGAGGAGGGTAGAGGGGGAAGACAGGGATGAAAGCTATTGAGTGTTGTACATCTGTTGCTCTGTGAAACAAAGGAGGTTCACGTACAGCTATTAAAAATAATAATAAACTCTGTACATAACTATATGGAATTCTTTACACTCGTCATTAAATTGTATACACCCTGAATGAGAAAAATACTCTAACCAAAACAGCTCTGTTATGTGTTTGCTGCTCAGAAGAAATAAGAACAGATACTCAGCTGAATATATTACTGTCATGATAGCCTAAGAATGACTTTATTTGCCTTATATGAGACAAGCTGTTTTTTCTTTTGGTGGCTTTTTTTTTTCTTCTTTGTTTGGGATTCTGGGAACAGCCCCTGTTTTTCCATTGTCCAAAGCAACATGTAAATGGAGGGAAAAGAAAACCCCAAACCACTCCCTATCCCAGCTTTTGAAAGGCAGCCACTTCAGCTAAAGATGCAGTACTATTTTCTAAAACTTTGCCACATCTCCAATTGAGTTTTTTCCTAGTGATTTATTTATAAAGAGCTGAACTACAGTGCACCTAGGTGAGCTCTGCCAGGTATTGTGGCAATGCCAAGGGTTCTCCATTTGTCCCTTATCGGTCCCGTCTCCACAGGTGAGTGAGCGCAGCAGCTTCTCCCTCCAGACCAGCCATTCTGCAGGTTCTGCTTTGCCCTTTGCTATAAGGGTGACTTACGCTGGGAACGAACACTGAAAAACATTGGGTTGCCTGTGCAGGGCGACTGGGTGACATTAAAGCAGCTACAGAGCCACCAACTCGCGCTACAGAAGCACCGACACCGACCCGCCCGTGAGACCCCTCCGAGGCCGCGGCGCCTCACGGCTCCCCTCACGCCAAGGGCGGGAAGTTGGCGCCGGGCGCGACCGTTAACGGTCGCGGCGGGGCGGGGCGGGGCGCGGCATGGCCGCCAGAGGGCAGGCGCGGGCCGGCCATGGCGGTGGTTTGACGGCATGTGCAGCTGCGGGTGCAGCGTTTACGTACAACAGGAAAACATAGGTGGCAATTGGGACGAGTGTAATGAATTCTATAAAGTTATATGCAGAGTTTAGTATTATTTCTAATGGCTGTATGTGCATAGAAATCCAAACACATACAAACATACATGTATACACACATGCAAACACGTTTGCTGTCACCTTCCTCGTTTACTGAGGCAGTCAAGAGGCAGTATGTTACACTAGAGGTGTCTGATGTGCAATGTCTCTGTCCTGTCCATTATTAGGTACACAGCTCTTCGGCCATATCTAGAGGGAAAAGAAAGCTACCTTTATATATATATATATATATATATATATATATGCATATATATATATATATATATGCATATATATATATATATATATATGCATAATGCAATGTCTTATGCACATCCTGTCCATTATTAGATACACAGCTCTTCAGCCATACCTAAAGGGAATAAAGCTACCCTTATATACATACATAATGCTCTGTATGCTGAGGGAACCTTTTTCTTTTGCTGTGGGTAACCTATGCTTAATGAGAGAGCCCCAAGGCTCTCTCTCTCTCTTATTTGCCCCTCCACCTTGCCCCGGCTTCACGTCGTGCTGCCCGCATGAGGCTCCTGGGGTTGCTCCAGGTACACGTGTACGAGCCCTGGTGCTGCTCCATGCCAGCTGCCCTGCCCTGCCACAGCAGAGCCCGCCTGCCCTGCGCTCACATTGATTTACGAGGCCGTGGTCATCTAGAACCGACTGCTGCTGAGGGCACCTGGTGCCCAGCCAGCCCTGTGAGCAGAGGGAAAGACGGGACAAGCGCCAAGAAATTGCCCGTGACTCCTTCCCACATGCCTCTAGACAGGACTCTTCTTTTGAAAGGAAAAAAAAAAAAAGGAAGAAAAAAACAAAAAAACAAACAAACAAAAAACTCCACCACACCTTAAACTGTGATTTTAGGCCTTGCTGATCATAGGTCCACATCACAGCTAGCACCCGTCTCGTAGCTTTGCAGCGGGCAGAGGGATGGATGCAGGTGCAGTCAAGGAGCACGGTGGCAGCGTGGAGGTGTTGTAGACACTGCAAGTCCCGCTCTGCCCCTTATCTCAGTGGTTGCCCCTGCAGTCACCAACACTGAAAGCTTTAAAGTGCTCTGCCAGCTTTGATCTTGTCACGCTATTAAATAGATCCTTTTTTTTTTTTTCCTTGCAATGGTGCTGTGGGCTGAGACTGTTGCCTTTGCTTTCATCTTTTTTTTTTTTTTCTCCTTTTTTTTTCTTTTTTCCATGGAGCTGATCTGGAGAAGTCAAATGTATCAGTAATTTCAATCTGACATGAGTAGGCAGGGCGCATTTTTAGCTTCCTGGCCTGGCGAAATTAGTCGAGGTGATGCCATATCCTTCAGTGTATTAATTACTGTTTTGAGACGGGATTAAAAAAATATGTGCTTGGATGCTGGAAGTGCTGATTGTGGCCACCAAAAGCCTCTTCATTTTTGGTGCTTTATAGCAGAGTCTGTTCAGCTGACAGTGGAAAATTTACAAAGTGATACTTGATCTGATAGTGAGATGTTATAGCAAGCTATATAGCTGCCCACAATGACAAAATTATACATATTTTAGATCTTCTATACATACGTCTCTCCTCACCCCGATTTTGCTTTGCGTTTCCTCATCCCCCACCTGCCATGTGTACAGCTCAGTGTCTCCAGCCCCTTCCTGTCTCTATCCACCCTAATATCCCCTTTCCTGCACCCTTGTCTTTTCTTTCATGTCTCCCTGTCTCTGAGCTCATGAGTTTGCCTGGGCAAACAGTCAAATGTGCGGCAGCGTGTGCCGACAGCCAGCGTCTACACAGGTTTCCTTGGCCCCAGCTGCCGCCTTTTGAAGTACGAGAGACACTGTGTACCTTTATCTCCGCAGATGTACCCCGTGCTGGGTATGTGTTTCTCTCCATGCTACATCCAGCACAACGGCAGACTTTTTATTTCCTTAAGTAAAGCGAGTTACTGAGATCTAAGCTGGGACACGAGTGCAAATTATGGAAACCAACTGAGCAAACTGAGTTAGGTAAAACCACAAACCAGTTCATTGTCATGGAGGGATACTGAAGAGGCAAGAGACAAAAATGAGCAGAAAAGAAATCTGCATTGAATATTTATTTTGATAAACAATGTGTAATCCAAACAACTACGTATAATTTCAGTTGTAAGCCACAAACTTTTGGGACTACTGTCCCAAGAGCTCTTGTCATCATAAAATAGACAGTCAATGCATTACCACATTCTGCGGACATAGGGAGCTTTCAAGTGCAAAGCAGATTATCGGAAAAGACCTATTGCCGACCTCCTTAACAGCCTGGACAATGTTAAACTCCAGTAAAAATGCTTCATATGTCTGCAATTTAGTTATCTTAGTGCCATTGTAATAAATAAATAGAATATATATCTTCTTTCATTGGGAAGTCTATAAGAAAATGTACAAAACACTATACATATAATCCGAAAAAGGACCAGCTATTTCGGCGACAGGTAAGACAAGCACTTGAACAGATGCAAAAACCAAACATCCAAACAAACAAACAGACAAAATCCAATCAAAAAAATCACTCTTACAATGGCAACTGTCTGTGTGGGCAAACATGAGAACATCCGTGGTAATAAAAACCTTACAAAGAGGATAACTGCAGCTTGTTCAGGGACTGTTAAAAGGCTGTACAAAGTAGAAGCAGTTAATTCTCTAGTCAAGATGTGCAAGTGCAAATTCTAGAACAGTCAAAGATTAAAAAGCAATCATATGGCACAGAACTATTGCTGATTGGTGTTGATATTAGGCTACATTCTGCCTTCAGAGTAAGACGTTGCCTTCACCCCAGAAGGGTCCTTGGAGCCCTTTGCATTTCACAGGAGTCTCTGCCCCGTTGCACTCTGCCATGATGCTCTGGTCTCCATCAGCCTCAGCAGGCTGCAGTGATCCTACACTAAGTATTCACAGCATGAGCCCTAACTCCAAACAGGCCCCATGTGATAAGCCTTGCATGAGAGAACAAACTACTTCTTAGAAGTTTTCTTCTTTTAATTAGATTTTCTTTTCTAGGGAAGAAAAAAAGCCCAAAATATTTTCCTAGAGCCAAGTCTTATGATTTCACCCTGAGAATTTCAAGACTTGTGAAATTAGAAGCTACACCTCAAGACAAATGCAGCACACTGAACAAGCTGGTCTAGGGGATTGCCCCACGTGGCAGGATCCTCTCGGCCACCTGCACAGAGTGGGGAAGGGGGACAGTGACACAGCCGAATGGTGCAACGCAAAGGCCAAGGCCTGTCCCCGTGGTGCTTTGGAGAACCCCAAATCCCCGAGCAGGAACAGTCTTGCTTTCCTTCATGTAGTTCAGCAATTGCTCAAGAAAGACATATACTTGTTTTGGTCCATCTCTTGAGAGCAAGTATGTTGCACTGATACAGTGTGACAGGGGCAACTGTGCGACCAGAACTGCCTCCGGATGGTCTATACATTGAGATAACCCACACTACTACACTCGGTGTATTTGCTAGACCTCAGGGAACTGGTTCTGTTTTGGCCATCGGATAAGCGAGGGTTGGATAACCTAGGTTGAACTCGAAGTGAAACTTATATTTTAGAATAATAGTTTGTGATTTGAGGATGAAATCCACAAACTATCACGAAACATTGGAAAAATACTTGTTTGTCTTTTAATAGCATTGCCCGGTCTGGGAGTGGCACAAATGCCTAAAGAATAAAAATAATTGTTCTGGAAGGAGAAATCCTTCATTAAGAGGCTCTTGTTGAAAAGCATGGGAGGGGAACTTGGATTCTTTCTTTCTTTCTTCCTTTCTTTTCTTAAATACAACACACATGACATTCAGCTTGTTCAAAACAACGATATATTAAGACTGAAAAGAGCATTTCCAGTTTCAAAACCCAGGAGAGCCTTGAGGGGCAGGTAACCTACAGCACTACCTGAATTTTGCTCATGATTGCTTTGACTGTCCTAGCAATAAAGGACAGGGCTTACAGAGTTTGACTTCTGTGTGGCCATGGGAATGACACACATCATTGCTCTTTCGTTCTAGTCACAAGTTAATATATTTTGGATACCATGGGAAAAATAGGCCACTTCCTTCTGCCATGTTTTAGAGCTCTTGTGACTAACTCACCATCAGCAATCAGAACAACTTTTGTAGCAGCAGTGGCAGAGAGGGGTAAAAGGAGGAAACAACACATATTATTGGCAAAATTGACAATTCCATGTGCTTTGAAAATCTTTTCTTCCTGCATTTTATCCCTCCTTAGATTTTTTACACTAGCCAGGCTTAGGACATACTTTGCTAACATTTCTGAGCAACAGACAGAATCATCATTGACTATGAAGTGCTTACAAAGATTTACAAGACAATGTTCAGCTTCTCAGGTTCAAGAGATGTCCCAGCAGGACACGCTCATCTGCCTTTATTAGCTAGATTTTTAGCTTTGAATGTTATGCTTTGAAGAAGGGGGAAAGGAGATATAAGAGAGCCCACCATTTATGGGGGTTCCCACTCTAAGTCTTCAGTTACCTGGTAAGACCTCAAAGATTCCTCTCCCAGTGACCTGCAGCCTCATAGAGCTCTTCCATGAGGCTGAAGACACACTTTTAGCCTGAGGACGCCTAGGAAAGCAACACACAGCAGAGTAGTCTGTCCCTGTCCCTCTGGCCTGCCTGGAAAGGTGGAATGATCACCCTGTAGCAGGACAAGCTGGGGCCCAGTACTCCCAGCTGTAAACTGGAGACAGGATCCTCTCTTTGGCTGGCAACTATAAACCCTCCAGTTTGGTCCTGAATGTTGTTGTAGGGAGGGATTACATGAGGAAAATGTGCTTTTTGACAGTTCTTTCCTGTTAGCCTATGGCTGCTTGTCTAAGGAAAATGCCTACCTGAAAAAACACTGTTAAAAAAAATACAAAACACAACCCATGGGAGAACTGTTCTTTTGAAGCAGGCAGAAAGCTGTGGTCTCATCAATCCCCTCTGTGCACTTGATTTGTTCCTCTGTAATTTCTTCCCAAACTGCTTGCCGTGGGTTAGTACAATGCAGACAGACCTCGAGGAGCTTCATGGAATATCTTTGAGGCCTTAGAGTAAATTCTTACTGTGCAGCCAAGTTTCCCAGCATCTGGGTAATCATTCAAATATACTCTTTTTATCTCGTATTTTCAGCCAGCCTTTGAATTGGCATTCTGTGTTTATGTGAGCAGCTAGTAACACTATGGAAAAATTCTGTTATGACAATTCAGAGGCTGGGAAGAACAATAATCCTTAATGGCCTTGAGATCTAGAACTCTGTGCCCTTTGAGAGGCAGCACATAAATCAGCCTGTCACACGGGTGCTGAAAAGGCAGCACCTTGTAAAAACAGAGGGGCAAACCTTGTTTTGTAAGACAAGAGTCAGTCAACATGATATCACTGAGCAAATCAGCAGGACAGCAGCTGACGATCACAGAACATAGGCTGGTCACAGGGGAATGCTTTCCTGTCACACGTGGCCACTCTAGCTACTTACAGTAAGACTTTGTTTTGAAAACAACAACAACAAAATGCTACATTTCTGGAGCACTCCGGCCATGTGCCTGTTGTGAGCAGTCAGTAGTCCATCCATCGGGGCAGTGCTGGTAGCCAGAAGGCAAAGCAGTGTGTGCTCATAATTTCATTTTCTTCACCACAGGAATTGGTAGTGCTTGGTAGATCTTTGCTGAATCCTCGTCCGTGACCATTTTCACCCAGACTGGCCGGAAGCTGCCTTTGAATCCAACAAAGGCCATTTTTTCTGCAAATCAGAGCACATACATTAGGAGTGTCTCATGGTTCCAGTAAGCAGAAGTGCACCCATAGACCCACGCAGGTGGACGATGCAGGAGGACTTGGACACATAAGTCTTTGTAAGACTAATGGCCAATTATGTACTGCCCATTAAACACTTCCCTGCTGAAGTGTAATTCTAACCATATTTGTGAGGCACGTTTCCCATAATTACCAGCCTCTCTGTGATACTGAGCAGAAAAGAAAGAGACAAGGAAAAACCCTACAGAGTAGACAGTTTCAGCTGTCTACTGAAACTATCATTATTTGCATGATGTTTATGCTCAGAACCTTTCCATGCTTGGGAAAGGCATTGGCTACTCAATGCATACATATCATGCCCAAAAGCTCACAGTTAGAATTGATCAGAGAAACATTTGCAATGGAGCAATATTCTAGTGCAGTGTGTGATGCTTGAAATAGAGACACTTTGTACCATCAAGTTGGAATTTTGTTTCAGGGGAGAGCCACTAAAAATAAGTTTAAACAGTATCAAAATTGTTGGTCTGAGGCATTTAGGGGAAGAGAAGTCCAATAGTTCTATTATTAAACTCCCTTTTTATTTAAAAAGTCTGGAAAATCCAAAAGAACAAGAAGAACTCTTTGCTTCTAAGCACAATTGCCAGAACGCTTTTTTTCTGTCTACAGTATTAAAATGAATGCTGTTGTGCAGAGCTGGAGTGAATACATCCTTAATAAATAAGTAAATGACTGTTCCCAGGGTGTTTTGAGTGCTTACAGAACAAAAAACAAGCAGGGTTTAAGAGCAGGATGAAGAGCTCCCATTACTAGGAGTATGGTAAAGACATTCTTTTTTTTTAAAAAAAATTGTATTTTTAAAAGTGGTTACCTTTTAACCTAAAATCTTCTTCTGCTCCAAGTTTTTCCAGTACTTTAGTCCATGGTCCTTTGGAGATGAATCTTCCTTTAGATGTCACCAGCACTATAGAGCTGAAGGAAACAGAGTCATTAATAAACACACGAAACGCTCCTCGCTTGCCAGACATCCCTGGTAACTCCTGGCTGTGTGACTCATGAACTTCAGCTTTCTGCTTTAGCAGCTTTCGTCAGGGCTTTCCAAGAATTTAGTCATATGTTCACTTTTCCAATCATGCAAAACCCATTAGGAAGCAGACTGAAATTGCCTTTCTTTCTGTTTTTTTTTTTACTTAACAGGATTCTAGAGTGGTTTAAGTGATTCCAACCAGCAGATCCATCCTGCTTTGCTTAGAAACAAGCTCTTTCTGGGGATGCTCTCAGCAACACCCCAAATAACTCTTGTTCTTATATCATTAGCAGGATAAATCCTGAAGAAATTTACTTCCTTGAGACGGCCTGACACTTTTCATCATTTTTCACATTCTTTTGCTTGGAGAGCATATCACTATTAATATTATTATCATTACTGCCTTACTTGCATGCAGTGTATTTCAGCTCAAAACTTCTTGGGGTTCTTTACAAACATGAAATGGTAATTAATGCAGTACAAATCTATAAATATTTGGTAAAACCTAGCAGCCTAATTCCAAAGGTGGTGAAAAACAAAACAAAGCCCAGTAATCATGAAGGAATAATCACTTAATGAGAAGTGTTGAGAGAGGCCCAGGCCACTGAGCGAAGTTAACCCCACTATTTCCTAACAGATTCCCCAGCACCTCCCCTAGTTGTCTAGAAGTGTGTCAAGCAAGGAAGATGCTCCAGAAGTTCTGCTGTTAAGCTCAGTGGGACAGGGATGTCACTCTTGCTCAGCTCCTAATTAGAGCAGCATTGCAGAGTGATTGGGAAACATTTGTTTAGATGACATGGGCTGCCATGAGTGACACTTCCAGGGCATTCTGCAAAATAAAAGCCTTGCTGGTTCTGCTTTCCTATATCACAGTGGCCCCAAATGATGAAATTAATTAGACGACAGCTCCTGTGGAGATCAAGCGCTGAGCTACAAAGTGCAGTAGTTACATCCTAACACCTCAGCTGGATCTGGAACTGCTCAGGGAAAAACAGCAATGGATGGTGCCGAAAGAACTGAGAGTCACTAGGAGTTTTTCCTAAAATAAACTGAGGTGTTAGAATACTTCAGTTCTTACAAGAACGGATGGAGCTGGCAGTCTGGTTTTGACTGCTTTGTGAATGCTGATTCACCTCCTTTTCTTTCACTTCACTAAAACCATTACTTTCTGTTAAGTTTTTTTTTGCCCTGGAAATTTAAAATAATTTTGCCAGATGTTTTGTTGTGTTAACCAAGGGAAATTCATCAGAAAAGTGGATTCATTTTTGAAAAGGCAATTTGGCTTACAGAGAGTTTATCAAGTGAAATGAGAGGCTTGTCATTGCTAGAAACATCTCTTTCCACATCTCAGAATGCATAAACCTATGTTAAAGTTACTGTTCTAGCAATCTCTTCATGAGAGGCAGGCAGAGCTGTCTGGGTGGTGGAGCCCTTTCCTCTCCACTAGCTCCATCCCTCTGTGCAGTTCATCTGGGGCATGAAGTGGAACAGAGGTGACAAGCAGCTCCTGGCTTGCAGACCCTCCAGCTGTGTGGTATCTGACTCTGAGCACACTATTTCTCACAATTTTTGCCTTTCCTGGATAAAGGAATGACATCTCTTTCATGGCTGTAGCTGAAATACTTGCCAGATTGGATAAGTCTACAGGGGAAGGGCTGGATAAGCTTTTGATGAAAGAGAATGATCTGAGTTTTAACCCTTGCAAACAGACACAACTGAGTGAGACCTCAGAGGTACAGATCATGCTTGATCCAGTTCCAGTCCTAATCGTAATCCAGTTCCAAAACTAATCCAAAGAGACAATCAGGCTCAGGTCCAAAAAAAGCTCTATGTCCTTCTTATAGGTTCTTTAAATAGATTATGACTGACTTAAATACACCTAAAGTCTAATTATGATTCAAGCTTCCCTCTCAAAACCTTATCACATCTTGCATTTTAACCTAGACTTCTTTTTACATTGGACTCTCAAGCCAGACATCTTCCAAAAACCAGCGCTCAAAGGCCAGTTCTTTTCCTCCCTTTGTTCCTAGCTGAGCGTCACGGCCATTAGACCACACAGCCCTCTTAGGAAATGCTCCTTTCTGTGTGACTCCTGCGTACAGCAGAGGGATTAGAGATGCCTGCTTTTCAATTTGGATATAAGTACTGTTTAAGGATGCTTTGGTGCTGCACTCATGCACCTTCCCACACTCAGCACTGTGGATGTTCAGTCACTTTTCTCTTGAGACTATCAACTGATTTAAGGTCCTCTGTGCTACTCTCATGCAATAAAGATCTGTCCCTATCCTGCATGTGAGAAGCCACAGAGGCTGTTTCACCTACAGAGAGGAATTGTTAAAGCACTCCAGCACTTTTAAGTGATTTAAGGGAAGAAAGAATGCAGGCAGCTGGATTCAGCCAGACTTGGGGCTGGCATTCTTGCAAAGGAGGCTGATGGAGTTCTTTGAAACACACTATTATATTCTTATGAAAGAAAAAGAAGCAACTCCCATGCTCTTCTGTACGCCCATGTATTTTTGCAACCCTTAGAATTATATAAGACAGTAGAAAGACAGCTGTATCCACCTTTGTGAAGCCCTGCTGAAACTTCTTCCAAGTTTCCACAATAAATCCTAAAACAATATTCTGTCAGTCTGCCCACAGTTACTTTAGATGATTCATCAACAGTGATCGTACTTGTATTGAATGTTAGGCACCAGATTTTAAGTCAGAACTGTTCTAATAACAATGAAATATATTCATTTCCCAGTAGTACAATCCAATCTGAGAAGTGAACAGCCCCTTCAGTTAAAGGAATCCTGAGATGGTTTCCAATATTATTCCAGCAAATGAACCCGCTGTCCTCCAGGATGCAGGAACATATGTTGGATACTTACCACCCACTTCCAAAACTAGCTCCCCAAACTTAAAAATAAAAGCACAAAGTCCTTTATTCTTGGCAAGAAACATGTGAAAAGAACATGTACTTTATTAGTGGAATCTTTGGAGATTTGAGAGCGTGTGCAGGCAGTAGAAAAATGTAAACTGTGCACATGTGTACACTAGAAATTGATAAATGCCATGACTTTATCCAGGAATTTAAGTCTGCACTTTATCTGTAATCCACTACATAAATATAGATCTACAGTTTATTAATCAGACATAGATCTGCAGTTTATCCAGAGCTTGATCAGTTCCTAAAAGACTGTACAGTCTTACACTGCCTGCATGGTCTGTTCAGCCTTGGACACTACTACAGTTAGCAGGTACAAACCACATTCTTCTCTCACTCAGCCTGGCTCATAGTGACTAAAATCTGGAAAAAGATGAGTTTTGCACAGCTTTATTGTGTATTATGTGTTAGAAATACTAGATTATTTACTCACTGATCTTTGATGTTGTTGACATAATTTTCTATTTGTGCTGGAATTCCTTGCAGAATCGAGTTCTTGAAAGTTACTCGATCAACAACTTTTCCGTGATATCCGTCAATAACAATCAGTTGAATACCCTCCTCAGTCAGGAAAAACCTAATACCATCAACCTGTGCAGGAGGAAAAATAAGCTTTGTCAACCAAAGCAACACAAATACAAAACAATCAACTATAAGAAGCACTAACAGTGTTGAATAACACTGAACTGCTCTTTATATCAAAGGACAGAATTCCAGCTCTCTGAGGTCAAACTGTGCTGTGGTTCTGCTAGTATGGTGACATTATGGTCATAGTTTTTGGAAAATATAAAGCAAGAGAGACCCAATGCTAATCATCCATGATAACTTTTTAAGTTTTCCATACTAATGAAGGATAATATCTCATAAATCTTAGTTTATTGAGAGGCTTTGCTTACCTCGATGTGTGCAAAGTCATCCTTTAGGTGGAAGTATTGTTTCTTGTAAGTTTCTATTTTCACTTCTAGTAAGTGGTCCTTAGCTTTCTGTTGGCAAGAAAGAAAAAGAGAAGATGGTTTCTGGTGAGGCTGTCCATTACCTGAGAGATACTCTGTCAGCCTTTAAGCCTAGAAATTCAATCAGCAAGAAAGCTACCTAACAAGTTGTGACTTGCCAGATTGCACTGCTAATGAGACTGGGCACAATGGTAACCTCTCTGGTTAGCCTGTCGGCGTTTAAATAGCTTCACAGAATGGCAAAGCTTGAGTGAGGCTACAGTTGACATAATTCTCTGAGGCTTTTCTCTGCATTCCTGCATCAGGGGTGATGCAAAGGAAGTAAACAAGTAAGTAAGCAAACAACAACAACAACAACAAAAATCCTTTTCTTCCCTAGAACCAGAATAGGTTAGATCCAGTAGAAAAAGTGCCTTGATAAGAGTGATTCATCCAGCTATGTAGTCTTCTCTCTGACACTGTTGTTCTTACAGCGTGCAGGAGCTGGAGGTCAGGTAAGAGTGTGTCTGTTCAGATACAGTTTCCCTGGACCAACATGTCCTTCAGTTCATCACTCTTGACCCTGCACTTCTAAGGCCAACGCTTCACAACAGAGCCCTGAAAGACTAAGTATTTAGCTTCAACTGAAATCTTGGTCAGGCCTGTCTCTTGAGGACCTCTGTTTTCTGCACTTGCAAGGATCTGTTTCACATTGTTTTACATGCCTGGACTGTTTCAGAAAATTGGGCACAGAGGATACTGAATCTAGTACAAAGTCCTTCTGTGACTAAGGGAACAACGTGTACCAGAACCACAGACTTAAAGGACAATAATGCCACAATAATAAATCAATGACTTTACCAGCTGTGCACTAGAGAGCTTCTTGGGCATTGGGACTTCTACAATCGGTGTCTCGATGTATTTGGGATAGGCCATGGCTTCACAGTCACTGATACCAGCAGTCTTGGGAATCACAGCTTTGATTCTTATTCGTTCACAGCCTTTGACAGAGCAGAAAGCAAATTTCTCCTTCTCATTTTGAGCTTTAAGTTTCAGAAACAGCAGTCTGCAGGTAGGGGAAAAAATGAACATACCTGAGTGTTCCACTCAGACCAAATGACTTAGCCCCAGTCTCAGAGGACTGTTTCTTGACACCTTGCAGTAATGTATGTTGCAAATCCCTAGTGCTGACGCCAGTTATTTGTGCTGCTTAACACACACCAGGCATGTGCAGGAGCACACATCTCAGGAATGCTTGGGAAGGTCAGGCAACTTGAGACAGAGATTAGACAACACTGAGGTCCAGTTAGAGCTCTTTTGCATCACAGTACATTTACACAGATCCCTGCCTTGTTTTTTAGAACTTTCTTTCCCCTTATTTTAATTCTTCAAAGAAAACAAACAAACTTAACTCCCACAGTTTTGTGGATTCCTGCCTTGCTGCTTAAAAATGGTGCTGTTCAAAACAAAAAGGGCTGGGTGTGCCTCCACTTCAGCTTCATGCTCCATGATCTGCACTTTGCTTTTGTTTTCTTCCTTATTTGTATTCATTTGGCATAGCATTTCCCAGAGTAATTGGCAGTGCAGCAGAGCCTATGAATGACTGGCAGCTGTGGGAGTCTCAGGAAAATTAAATGTTGAGCACATTCTCAGAAGGAATCTCTGCCTTTTTTTTTAAGTCCCCTTTAATGGCATAAACTAAACATTTCATGATTCCAACAGCTTCCTCATATCAAAGTCCAAATCAGCAAGGCCTGTTTCCTTACCCAGTGTCCTCATCCCAGTAGTAATATCCTTTGCTGGGATGTCTGTGCTCCAGTTTCTCCATCTGAAAGGTTCTATAAAAGGTTCCAGTTTTGTATGTTTTCTTCAAAAGACGATTATGGATGTCTGAGAGAATGGAAAATGTCGTCCCTTTAGGATAACAAAACCCTACTTGGATCCAGTCATTCCTAAAATAGCAAAGATCCATATTAGAATAAGTTGACACATGACTATTATTTTCCTGGGCATGCTAGAAGCCAAGTTAAATAATTCACTCTCTGTAACTTATTTTTTTCCTGGCTGGTCAAAGTTTTAATGGTTTGTGATGAATCAATGCAACATAAACTAGGCATAATATCCATGAGTTAAGCGAAGTGACATTTGTCAAATCTGCTCCTGACTTGTGTGTGCTTGAGTTATGTGTACTCACAATGAACTAGTTCTAGCTTATCTTCCAAGGCTTCTCTGGGAAAGAAAGAGGAATCTGAGAGGTCAGATGGAAAAATTCTGTACTCAATGGACTTCATGAACAAACTATGTTAATTCTGGAAGAGCTCATGAAGTGACAACCTCACCAGTTAAAAATGTTTAGTTGCCCTAGTGGGGGTGGAATGTCCTGTTCCTTCAACACTCACTTGTTGAAGTTGATAAGCCATATGGCCAGTTCTTCAGGAGCTGTCTTGTCCCAGTGGATGGTGTAGCCTTTCCTCAGAGTTATGACGGGCTGATACTGCTGGTAATGAGTGCTTTTGCTCAAAGCCCCTTCCAAATACAGTGGTCTGTTGTGGTAGTCATTTTTTATTATTTTCATTTTCAGGTTGGCTGGCTTGTAGGCCTGGATATAAATCTAGAATAAAAAAGAGATCACATATGATTTAATGACTTACAATAAAATATTAAAGGCCCAGCTACTCAACAGGTATGAACTAGTATGAGATCTCTGACTTTAGCAATGTGTATGTGTGTAACATGACATGTATGACAGACAGGAGTCTGGCCATATACTGATACCTGCATATTCAGTTTCTTAATATTGTTTTCCAACAAGGTAAACTGTTTTCAGGAAAAAATAACAGACCATCTCCTCATCCACTGAATTCAAGAACATGTGCCAGTTAAGACCTCAAATAGGCCTACAGTATTTCACAGTGTTGGTGGCAACCCCCACTAGAGGGACGAAATCTACCTCAGACATCTGCCTTCTGCATAAACATGGGACTTCCTGCCTTGATTTCAGAGGTAGGAAAACCAGCTCAGTGGTTAGCCAGCTTCAGTCGTACTATTCTGAAAAACAGCACGTACAGCCCTCTGAGACAAAAAAAAGGCACTACTCATCAGGCAGAAGTAAAGACTTTTTCAAGGCAGCAGCACTAGGCATTCATGTGGTAGGAATAATGGTTTGGTGGTTAAACAGCGGGATGAAAGATCACGGGAATGGAAGTCTGATTTTGACTCCTCAGCATACTTCTTTTAACACTGTTGCCAACACTTCTCTCCATAAAATGAGGGAAATTTGTACTACCCAACTCTACAGCCTGTAGATTTTTTTTTAATTTGTTAACGCTCATAGAGTTTTTAGAGGTCTTTCCTGAAGCTGTCGCAGATTTTAAAAGTCCAAGGCAAAATATCTGAAAATGTACAAGAGTATCTAGGCACAACCTCTAGGTTCAAAATTGTGGGTACAGAGACATGCAGTTAAGCCATGACCATTCCCCCAAAAAAGAGAACACTTTTCTACAGTTAAGCTGGCAAGCTTAACAGTGCCAAGATAAGTATTAAGCAATGACAATATTGAAAGGTAAGGAGCATTACCTGGGCATAGTGTCCACTGCAGATAGACCCTCTCCAGTCAGGCACATCAATGCAATCAGGATGTTTGATTAACCAGTTATCTTCCTTTATGAGGTATGAGCCTGGGTATTCAGACACAGAACCATCCACATCATGAAAAACCGATGTTTTATCACCGTCCATATTCAGATCATTGAACCACGGTCCAGGTTCTCCAAAGAAGACCCTTGAGGTAATCTAAACAAAACAGTGAAACACATTTGCATCTCCAACAAGGAATTCATCACTTATGCTACAATGTAAAAGAAAATGACAGTCATAATAATGTCTTCAAAGGACCTGGTTTTTGATGTTCTATGGCATTTGAGGTTATGTTGGCCAAGAATAGGCATTTGATTTGTGTGTTCAACTTGTGCATGAAGAAATCTGTGCATGTATTAACATAATCCTTCTTTAGATGCCACAGATCTTGGTTGCTCAGCTTGAAACACTGTAGGCCATGATCAAAGGCTTTGAGATCCCATGACTACAGATGAAGTCAGGAGGGCTTTGACTTACATGATAATAAAACTAAGAGTTTCTGAAAGTGTGCATCAAAAGATAGATGCACCAAAAACACCTTTAACAGTTAGTTTTGTCAGCTGATAGGAACATCAATCAGGAATATGGTACAGGAATATTAAAATTGTCTCTCCTTTGTCTGTACACTATGTCTTCATAAAGCTAGAAGTCAACGTAGACCTGGGTCGTGCCCTTACAAAGTCTGATTTGTCCGACTGAGCAGACAGATTTTCCTGCTGACAATGAGGGAAAGGTTCAAAACACAAGGATTTCAGCCTCAGCTCAGAGAGGCTTCTTTTAAAATTCTGGAGAAAGGTTCAGGAGACAAGTCTATTTCATTAAAACCGCTTCACTCAATGTCGGTTAATATGTTTTTAAGGTTGCAAAGCCACATAAAGTCATACTGTTGCTGGGAACAATCAATGACGTCCCCTGGGAAATGGCTGCTCAGGCAACTTCTGAATGATATTTATATCCAGTGAAAATAAAAGTCATGTCACCAGCCTGCCTGATGCAATGTGAGAGAGTGACTGACAACACTTCTAGGGAAATTTTGCCTTTCCCATCCTATTTGGTACAAGGATTGCTAGTCAGCATTTTTCCTCACATAGAAGAAAGTCTGCTAACTTTTTAAGTTAAGCAACACAAATAATTTCAGTCCCAACCACTTTATTTATTTGTTTGTCATGTTTGGCTGTTGGATTTAACGACGGCTAGAGGTGAACCTCAGCAACCAGTTAGCAAATATTTGTGCAAGAAAATCCCCAAATAACTCAAATCCAAAGACCCCAGGATGGGTTCAGACAATTCAGACAAGTATCCAGAAGCTTCCATTATAATTCAAAATGTGGCAGATTTTTTTCAGCTAGGTTCTGCTCTTATTCATGTCTGTAGAAGTGAAGTATTACGCACAGAATTACCATTCTGAAGGATAGCAGAATTACCAGCATTTGCTCAGTTTCAGTGACTGTTTCCCCAAATCAGTATTTTATTTTCTGCTTCTATTTGGGTTAGGCCTCCCACAACCCACATTTCTGTGTTGCCACTTTCATATCGTGCTCCTGTTGAACAAGATTCTTCTCCTTATTTCAATAGTTTTTGAGAGACAGAAATTGAAACAATTTGGACTTTGATGGATTTTGAAACTAAAGCCTGCTTCTGGCTTGCTGCAAACCTGTCAGACATGTGGATTTGCTTATTACTTCAACCATCCAATTTTATCTTTCCTAGCTAAAGCCCTCTCCACTCAACTGGCGAAGACAACGGGCTCCTACTGCTTTGCTCTGCTTTTTTTCCAGGAGGCTCCTATACCCATTTCACACAGCACCGTGCTCAAAACCAATTGGCAAAACCTTTGCTGTGAAGAATTACTCACAGGGACGTCTTCAAAATGAATGTCAGTGACGTTGTTGTTGGGGCAGCTCTGCCAGGCGTTATTGAGCCGGAATGCCAGAGCGCTCGTGTGCCTGCCGTCCAGGGCAGCGAATTTGCGGAATGTGCAGTTCTGCACGTTGATTGGTCCATCATAGAATTGAATTCCTCGAATGGGAAAATTCCTAAAAACATTGGGATGACACACACTTGGTCATGACTCATTAGCATGAGGTTGAGAATTTTTTCTAGACAGGGACAGTCCTGTAGAATTTGATTCTCATCTGCTATAATTTTTCTCAGCCCTTAGAATGACTCTTGAGTTAACGTTTTGGAAAAGGAGGGATTTCCCTTCTTTTTAGGTGTATGAAATCCTCTTATCCTAGTGAGTTCAGTTCAAGTTCGCTTCTGTCTGAAAAGATCATCTTTATTTAGTCCGTACTCTTTGAGGGAAGGAACTTATAGCAATGCCAGGGCATTGACTTAAAAATGAACAAATTCATGCTTGCCATCACAAATGAGTTCTGCAGCAGTGAAACCTGAACCTCACCAGACCTGCACAGACTCCTAGGACTAAGTAACAGCAGGGCTAATAGAGGTCCCAGCACATCTTCCAAATGAACTTGGAGAGAACCAGTGCAACTAATGGGCAATAAAAACAGATGCAAAACCAAGGAAAGATCTTGCAATCCATTGTATGGAAAACAGTTGAAGGGGGACAGGTCAGTGAGCCTTTTTTCTGTGTGCTATTTGCAAGATAAAGAAGTCAGTACTTCTGACACTTTTGACACATTAAATGAACACAATGCTTAATCTTCTTTACAAACTAATATGGAATGTTTCAAATGTCACCTACAATCAATCAGAGGCTCATCCTTTCCTCATACACATACACATACAAATGGTTTCCCCTAGACAAGAATTATCTGTGTTGGTCTTTTTGAGCTTCTGTATAGAATAACCGTAGCTACCCACATAGATACACATAATGGATGTTAGAAGGAAAATCCTAGATCATCCTTCCATTAGTGGGATGGTTAACAGGCTTTCTGCATCAAGAAGGAAAGATGATGAGTGTATTTCTACAGAAATATATCAGCTGTACTTTCTGTACATAGGACAGCCATGCTTTTAAGTATAACAACAGATCATTATTGCACTTGCAGACCAATCTGTAGGACTAGGGTCTTGGACGAGCACCCACACAAAGTTCACTGGCTTTTTCTAAACTATTTATCAAAGGCATTGGATTCTTCCAGCACAGAAGCAACAGTAGGAATCATTTTAAGAGCTCCTAACACCACTTCTGGGTCAGCCCAAACCCAGGGTACGGCTTCAACAAGATTTTCTGGCAGCTGATCTGGATGGAGATTCTGGCTTAGTCATTGCTGACAACGTATATAAAATTGCCCAGCTAGAGCATACTTCTTTTGCTGGCTTGTGAACATTGTTTGCAAATGGGAGGAGAAAGGAAAGAGGAGTCTAACACTGTGTTGGCAGACTACAAATATATATCTGCCAGCAGTGGCTGCGCAGCAAGGACTTTGGGAATGGGAGATGTAAACCCAAATCTTTTGTGTGTAATTGTTATTAAACAGAACAGCTCTGAAGAAACCATCACCCTGGGCTTAAGTCTGAACTAAGTAGAAACAGCAAGTGCTGTGGGTGTGCTGAACTGGACTTACGGGCCGATGGGCAAGGTCCTTCCTCTGTGATCCAGGCCTCCAGGTCCCCAGATCTCATTGTCCATAGTCTCTGTGCCCAAGTTTCCACTCTCACCAACAAACAAGCTGTTCTTGATTTCTTGCTTTGAGCCATCATCGTGAGGGAAGGTTCCACCACTAGAAGGGAAGGAGTTGGAGGTGAAGGGGCTGCTCACACCATGTCCAGCTGGCATGTACAGGCTTGCAGGACAACTGCGTGTGACACTTACCTTGCCAAGGTCAGCCCAATGCCATTGTCAGCAAACCTGCAAAAAGAAAAAAAATGGATTTTTTAAATCATCTCCAGACAGCACAACCAATGTAATAATGTGGACAGCATCAGGGCTTAATTAAAAAGACTTCTCATGAGGCAACTCAGGCTTTTGTAGATTTGTTTCTGTACAGCGTTGGAAGATCCTTTCTGGCAGATCTTGCAGTATGAATCATAAGAAGCCGCAGCCATGCTCTTGCTTGATAGCTCCCAGTTGAGGATAAGTCTGGATTACTGGGCTCAGTTCACTTGCTTGATAAAGCCTTTTCTCTGTATCTAATGTTAATGCTCTTTTCACTGTTAGGTGAAAAGATAATGCTTATCTCTCACTCCAACTGTCTTCTCTTATTTCATAATGCTTGGCCCTACGCACATCTTTTTATGATTCCCTGTGTTTGTGGATCATATGCGACTACTACCATGAAATCATTTCACAAGTGGAAGGGTTACATAAGCGTTTGAGTCTGGCTTCTTTTTTTACCATCAGGAAGATGGACGTGAGATATTCCTTACTTTGGGGGGGAAAAAAAAGAAGATTAAAATGTCTGTTTTGTTGAAATTCCAAAGCTTTTACTGAAGACAAACCACAAATGCAGATCCAACTTTTGTATATATATGCTGATCCAACTCCAACTTACAGGAAAGCTTGTATTAATATGATAGTTTGTGCCAGTTTGATGGTATTTGCACAGCAGTGTCATTCTTACATTTCCAGAACTGCCCTTTCCTGCACAGCAAAAACCTCATTGTCCAGCCAGACACAGAACACCTAGCCCTGCTTGTCCTGCTTCTGTCTCTAGGTGGCAGCCCCATTACACACTATGTTATTTCTTGTTGTTTCTCCAGCCCCATAAACGCACAGCGTGCTTTATATCCTGCATATGACATGAACATTTGTTTTGTTAATGTAATACATCAGCCTTACTGCAGCAGCAGAAATGGAAATCACTGTGGCTATAAAAACAATTACAAGTTGATGGCTGCTTCCTCAAATTCAGATACACCTTCAGGTTTACTGCTGGAAACTGATAAAGCAGAGCAATGTACTCAGTATTTTAGCAACCTTGGCCCACCAGCAGCACAGATGTCTCCATGCCATGCGACTGAGCTGCAGGAGCCACGCTTGGTGCCTGTGGAATGCCAGACATTTCTGGTTCAGAAGTTCACGGGCAGCATAAACAAAAAGCTGACTTGGTGTTACGTTTCTGGCCCTTTTGCGACGTTCTCATTCTTGCCAACCTCACAGGTTGCTAAAACCAGCCTCTAGCCACTGGTTGCTGTAAGAGGCTTGGCTCACCAGCTCTGGCCCACAATTGGACGCTCTGTGGTGGTGTGATAGACATTCATACTAGGGTTATCACAACATGCCTTGTAAAGAAGCTTTTCCCTTTCTTTCCTCTTCTTTCTTCAAGGTTGATGTCAATAGTCTGGCTCAGGGAAAGAAACTGCAGAAAATCAACTGTTTCCAAGTGTAAAGCAAATATCTGTTCTGACCAGCACAGGAAGTAGCCTTCAAAGAGTGCACAATATGCTCTTGCCCAGCTTCCCTCTCTTGCTGCTGGGATGCATAGTTTTATGTCTGCTTCGTCAGGACCAGCTTATTCAGCACAACAGTGAACCACATAAAATTGATCTGTGACCAGGCTTAGCTAGGGCAGGTGGCTGATTTTGCTGCTTTCTTTTTGAAGCACCTCATTTTTCATGTAAAAACTATTTAGGTATTTGCATGTGTGTGTGCATGCGTGTTGCCAACTTTGAATGCTGGTCAGAGTTACATGGAAAAACAGTATTAGGGATCTTTGGTTCAGACAACACAGGTTTTGTGTGTGTAAAACAATGCCTATGCTCACTTAATGTTTCGTCTTGCCTGGAATCTTGTCCATTTGAAAGATGCAAAGTGATATTAGTAGTCTGACCCACTGCTATGCCTGCCATGAACACCAGGCTGAACGGGTAGAGTTGAAATAAGGCGAAACTCACTGGCAGTTGTCCAGCCACACATCTCCACCCCGCAGCCAGGCCCCGTGATCCTGGTTCTTGTAGGCAATAAAGCGTTCAATTATTGCAGGTTCCCTGGGCTTCAAAGGATCAGCATCCTTGTGTGGGCTGTATCTGCAAGCAGAAGAGGAGAAGAAACTATTGGTGAAGGAAGGCAACCCCGCTCAGTGCACAGCCCTGCTCCACAGCCCCTGTTAAACATCTGGTTTCTGCTCGCTCAGGAGCAGCTCAAGCTGCCCATCTAGTCATGATGGTCTAGACAAGATCTCATCTAGTCAGGTAGCATGGGGAGCAACAGCCACACAAAGGCCAAGGAAAGGATGGGCCAGGCCAGGCAGCCTGTGGAAGACTCGCTCCAAGTTTCCTTTCGCCTTTCTGTTATTGTATTGCTGACAAATTGCTGAGCACATGGGAAGTTTATATTGCTCCCAAAACACTGGGATATTTTTTTAATCCTTTGCTGTTATCCTTCAGCATATTCATGTTTTCTAGATAAATATCCTTTCATTGCTTTTTTTCCCTTTTGAGCATTCTTAGCCCTTATCCTTGGCTGTACTGTGGCAATGAGCTTCCCTAGCAAATTTTTTCTTTCACTATTCCTGCTACACACAGCCCAGGACACACACATGAGATTTATTAGCTCTGAAGCTCTTCAATGTGGTGAAACATTGGCTTGATGAAGAGAAAAGGCAGCTAGGAATGGAAGCTACCACAGAGAGATCCCTCAGCTGCTGCCTGTCAGCCACTGCTGGTGACAGGACCTCAGGGAGGACCTGGTGCTCCAGCTGAATGGGGTTGGCATTTCCTCAGTCCTGAGGAGTAGTTCTCCCTTTCACTACTGAATGAGCATCTTAAATCCACACAACACAGCTTTGAAAACCTGACAAATGAGTATCCAACTCATTGCCAGCAACCGATGGTCCAGAGATTAAAATGCATTCCTAACAAATGGATAGTGAGGCCAAGCTGTCAAATTGCTAACAGATATTCAATAGCATTTTGCTATGCTTAATAAACCATCATATCAATATAAAACTGAGCATCAGGCTGATAGTGTTCCAGTAGATGAATATTGCTTTGGCAACATCATCAGTATGAATCTGCTTCTAGTGAGAGATTTAGAGAGATCAGCCCTCAGGAATTCTGCAGATACTGTTAAATACAGATAAGATGGATTCCAGTTTCAGTCACACACACATAAACCTGGAGAAACGCTACAGGGTGCAGAATATAGCCCAGGTATTAATGCTATAACTGAATGCACAATAATCTCACCAGCTTTGTAGCTGTCCAGCCTTCCTGAAAGGCTGCCCTGGCCAGGGCAGCTATTCACTGTTTCATTCCTGATATATGAAAAGCACACAGTGGTATAAATAATCTGAGCTGCAACCTGCAGGGTAATAGCCAAGCATAAACATGACTGTATTATAAATTGCTTAGCTTCCAGGGGTCATTCCTGTCCTTGTATGGCAAGGCACAAATGCCTTTTGTAATCACTTACTGTGCCTATGGCAAGAGGCAGTTACCCAAAGCGCACGTTCAGCTATATGGAAAAGTGGCACTGGGTTTCCAAGAGCATTTGGAGGTACTGGCAGAGCAGGCTTCTCATAATAATTTAATTTCTTATCAACTACTTTTATTATTTTACTGTAGATTTTTATT
>JAUBOD010001086.1:835039-851052 GCA_032353885.1 Nothura maculosa | reverse complement strand
TTCCAAGCTGTCAGATGTCAATTATATTTTATGATAAGGTAAATATGTTGTTGCACAAGCTACAGAAAAGAACCTTGTCCCCCAAGTAAGCCCTTAGGTTCTTTAGAGACTTGTTTAATCAAGGGACCCCATGAATTGGTTTCAAGGGCTTTCCAAGCATAGCCTGGCAACTGCCTTTTCCAGGAGCTGCTGTGATTCATCACCTTCATTTGCTTCCACCCCCTATGCTTTTTTTTTTTTTCAGGACAAACAGGCTCCATTTGCCTAATGCACATAAAAGACACTCAACTGAAAGACTCACATGAAGGAAGAGGGATCGATCCACCATTGTCCATCCTGGGACATACAGTATTCATTAACTGATGGGCACATGAACTTTCAGGGGAAAATATTCAGTGCTGAAAAATGGCAGACTTGCTCCCTAAATCCTGTGGCTGAGATGTGCCTTCCTGTCAGAGATGAACCTCTCCAACCCTTATGCCTATTTTAAAGGCTCTCCAGAGGACTTCCCAGGGGGTCTTAGGCAAGGGCCTTGAACCCGTCATGTCTCCACAGTGTCCCGCAATCTGGTCCACGTTCATTCCTCAGAGTCCTCTGCACTGGACCAGTTCCCGTGTCATTTGGCACAACCCTGTTTCTCCTTGTCAGCCCTTGAATTCTTTTATAAAGACAGACAGAGCACGTCCAAGTCGTCTAAGACTTTTTCAGAATACCTCTGCAGATCATTCATAGCACTTTTTCTTATTGCAATCTTCAGAATGATACAAACTGTGACCTCTGAATATTAAATGAATTATCGGTGGAAAATGGGCACAATGGCTGATTAACTTGTATTTTATGAATGGAGACATGAAGTGTAATTTATAAACAAACACAGATGTAAAAAGAGCACTGCATGAATTTCACCTTTTCCTTGCCAAAGTAAAAGCTAAAAATATGTTTCTTTGGACAAAACCCCAGTTTATTCAGAGGACAGAATGGGTGATATTGATAGTCTCAACAGATTGAGTTCATTGCCAAATAGAAGAAACCCTTAAAGATTTATAGTTGTTATACATCAATCAATTTCTATCTGTCTCATCTTTAAGATGGAATTCTGATTCCAGAAACTCTCTCGTTGGCATTTCTTGGTCAGGAATGAAACTTCTATGGAGTAGATTTTTCCCCCTCCAACTATAACGCAGTTAAATCAGCGAAAAGAAATGCAGCTTGTAGACAGAGGTGCCCTTTTCACCCAGCATCTTTAATGTAGCCCCACTGTTCTTTGGCCTCAAGACAAACTCCACCATGGAAGTTCCCCTGTATGCATATAGCCAGGTGAAAATGATAAACAACTATGGGATATTCAGAAAGGATCAGAGGATGGAGGATTTCACAATATATGGCTGGGAGTCTATCATCATTGTACCTAAGTCTAGGATGAGTCAGTCACAGAAAGAGCCATAAAGCTAATTAGCTACCTCATGTGCAACAAAATGGATAGGTTCCCTGAGTAGACAATAATTATCATATTTCTCAAGGATGTGTTTCCTGATTTTAGGAAAAAATAGCTGAAACAAATCAGGAAAAAGAGGGCTAGACTGTTTTATGATAGGACCAACTATTGCTACAATATTTCTGACTTGCATTTCTATAACCCGTTCTTAAAAACTAATGCTGATGAAGAACCCCTGACTCGCTCTGAGAAGGAATTCTAACATTTAACTAGGCAGCCAAGTTGATCATGTTTTTCTTTTACTTCACAAGGCAACAGAACTGTAAAAGCAACTTGTGAAATCCCTTCTCATCGCAAATGCTTCTGTAATCCTCATCTAAACCTCAGTTGGCAGCTCTGAAAAGATACATAAGAGGAAGGGATCTTGCAAGAAGGAAGATGAAAGGCAATCAGCATTTTTCAAGGTTTAATACAGAGTTTGTTGTGTATCGAAGTTTTGGAAAGTTCCCATCAAAGCATTTTCATGTGCTTGTGTATAGATAATCTATTAAGGTCCTACAGGCATATACAGTCTTTGATCTTTTATTACCAAATTCTAATTCTGTGATAAACTGAAACATTTAGTATAACCATTTGAGTTTCATTACACAGCTTAGGTAAACGGTGCCAAATGAATGCAGAATGCCAGTACCGTATCATTAAGCAATGTGCATTCTCCACTAATAATGACTGTGAAAGTAAGCAACGTATTTGCAAAGCTAATTACTATTTGACATGAGCACACGTGTAAGGATCCGGCCCATTCTGAACTCAGTGACTAGTTACCAAGCCATTATGGATGTAAATGATTCCATAAGGTACAAGACATCGCTATACTTTGCCAGGGTGATTATCAACAGTGTCTGAGATGATAGCATTAAGTTGGTTGAGTTGGTGGCTAAGAAGGAAAAGTAGCCCTCAGATGTATAGACTTCTAAATAACACAAGCAGAAGGATCCCTCAGAGACAGTGTTCTCAACTTCAGGGAAAGCAACCTAGACTTCTGAAGGTGATTATGCAACCCTATACACAGAATGCTGCATTTCATGGCTAAGACTTCAAAGAAAAAGGAAAAAATAGAAGGGTTCTCACTCACCTACAGTCCTGCCTGGGTTTTGGGATGTACCCTGGGTAAGCTCCCTCCGTGATCATCTTGCACATCCTGCTGTCTCGGTCAGAGGGGAGCAGAGTGCTAGGCTTCACAAGCAGGCCAAGGCAATGGTCAAATGTGTTGCGTTCTTCAGGTCCATCCTCGGTAAAGAAGCAATGGCCCAGTGCATCGTAACCCACAACATCCTTCACCTGCATGTGCAAAGCAGAGGTCTGTGCTCAGGTTTCACCCTTCAGGAATTGTGTAATTACAAGAAACTTGTAGTAACAACATAAAGGAACCCCAGTACCTTCTTGAACTAAAGTTAAACACGCAAAATCAGAAGCAAGACCGAATCCTGATTTAAGAGTATCTTTAATCAATGGCTTAGACTTCAAAATAATTAGAGTTTGTCATCACTTGCTAAATCCACTCTTCTGTTGTCTGCCTTTTGATTTCACAAATCAGATTATCTTTGCATGAGACCGGAAAAAACATGGAAAGGGGATGCATGAAGGACATGAGATGATTAAATCACATCTGGGCTTATTCATCTTCACATGTAGTTACATGAGCAGCTATGTAAAATGCATCTGAAAAATGCAGCTGAGCTGAAAAAAATATTTTTTCAGGCTATCAGAGAGGTGACAAGTTGTTTTCCAGACAGGCTGGCTTGTGTTAGGTTTGACCTGATCCTTTTTTACCAAGTTGTTGACAGAAGCTTTTTTTGACCTTGAGACAAATCAGCTGGTGTTAATCAGTGCAGTTATGTTTTTAGTCTGAATGCTGTTAACATTGGAATCTTGTTGTATCCGACAGAACAATAGCTATCAGTCCAGTGAAAAATCTGAGAAAACAATTTCAGGACCAGGTATATGACTTTGAAAACTAAGGCTAAGACTGGTTAGGAAACAGTCCTCAAACACATCGTGTCCTACAAGTCAGGTGCTAGTGGATTTATCTGGGATGTGGAAAATTAATTTCAGGTCTACACTGGCCAAGTCCTAGACATTGGAGGCCTGGCTCTCCTGGAGTCTCTCTTTGCTATTCCCATATGTCTTCACCCATCCACAAGTTTGGACCTAGAAAACCTTTCTGACAGAGTTTTGTTTGACACCAGCATCTTTCTATAGTTGCTTCTGATGAAAGAGTACTTGCCAAAATGCAAAATATATATTAAGCTGGATAAATAAAGCATATTCTTGAAGGTGTCATTGAAAGACCTGGACTTCCAGATGCCTAAATTATTTCTGTAAACAAGACTGAGACTGTTGTCTGTGTGTCTCAAAGTTGGAGCACCAATTCGGAATCAAATCCCAGGGCTAAAGCTGAAATGGTTACAGATATGTTTTCATATAAGAAAGAGAGCTTTGCTTGCCAAATTCATTACAAGCTTACATCTGCACACACATCTACTATGCATCAGCCATGCTCCAGTGTAAATATTCAACTCTCTTAACACAGGTCACCACAGTAAATTAAACACAGCTAAAATGATCTGCAAAGTGGTTCATTCCATTAAACTACCTAACTGAAATCCGCTGCTGACTTCTCTGATTTAATTAGATGGCTTTTGTGAGGTCAAGGTTTCCTTATTTAGGTGCAGTATTTAAGTACTAGACTAAACTGTCCGTCCTTAGAAGCATGAGCTTTCCTAGCCTTGAAACTCTAAAGGTTCATGGGATAGGAGAACATTGCAGGAGAGTGATCTATTTTCAGAAGAAATATTCCAACATGTGCAGGATGTCTTTTAATCACAGAGCTGCACAGAAATAGCCTTCTAAACCTATTAGTTTTCTCCTAAACAACAATACAATTGGAAAGACATGTCAGAATCGGTGTTGCAACATTCAGGTGATGAAAAGGTGCTCCTCAGAGAAATGTTCACCCTTGCTAATGCCGTGAATCTTTCCAGCCAGCACAGCACAGCACCAGCACTGGGACATGAAATACTGTGGTGATTAGCTTCTGGCTGGGGCAAAGCCACCTCTGTGCATGTGGAGCAACAATACAGGGGAATATATCTCATACAGTAAGAGAGGAATGAGGCAGAGAGAGGAATGGGGACTAGCAGAGGGTCTCAGCTAACCACTTGTAGTTATCCTTCACCCATGACAGCCAGCAGAGCAGCACTGATTTATCAGCCAGGGACCTGGCCCTTAATGTGTCTGTCACCCTCGGTTTGATTAACTTCTGCTTTGGTCAGCTCAGAGTTAGTTTCCTGTGCTTGTTTTCATGCAGAAGCCCAGTACTGAATGGGCTGGATAGCAAAGAGTTGCTCATTCCAAAAGCACTTTTCCAATGAATTTAACTTTGGATTTGATGAAAACCTTCTTGATAGTGCAGAATCTTACTTCAGCCTTCAGTAATTTATGGCTAGGTTGTGCCCTCTGTGGTAAAACAACTGACATGTAGCATAGCTGGATTACTAAAAGCAGATACCACTGCAGTGCTTAGATAGCAAAACCTCTTATTCTATGAATAAGAGGTTCTTATCCCATGGATAAGTTCCCTGCTGGATCCTGCCTGTCTGTTTATTGACCTTCATTTAATTTCCTTCCCTGATGACTGTCTCTGTTTTTGCTTGCACATTAGAATCCAGTTGAGATAGTGGGAATCAGGGCAAAGTTTGATCCCTGGGAGTTCAGTGGTATAACTAGGTGGTTTTATGGCCCATGTATTATAAAAAAAAAACATTGTGCAATTATTGACATTTTCAAACAGTAATTATGGTGAGAATTTCTATATTTTTTTTTCTCCAGAAGGACCCCCTACGCTTTATTCAGTGAACATGAGTTTGCAAACAAGTGCAGAACAGTGTAGTAATAGAGGTGAGCTACTGAGAGGAAAGGGAATATTAGCAACCCTGTAAAGGTCCATAGGAAAAAACAATTTGGCATCAAGAATACATAAAATTTGTCTATCTTCTAGCGTTTTCAGTATATTTCTAAAGCTTGTTCAAAGAGTACAAGAAGTTTAAGTGCCAGGAGAAAAATATCAGCCAAGGAAGCAGAAGAGTCTGTATGTAAATTACTGCTTTGGTGACAGGTAAGCTAAGTGATACTCCTCTGCCATCTGTTAAACTGTTTCCACAGGTACTTCCAACACACTCATGTGAGAAGTCACTTTGAAATGAGTGACCTGAAGTCAAATATGTCCTTAAGTGCTTTATTACGCTGAAATTTAATAGACCAGAAAGATTTTGGCATGTCTGTTTCCAAAGAATGGTTCACACACACCAAGGCAAATTATTCTGCAGCAGGTATGTTTTGGATTTGTTCGAGTTCAGAGGGAATAACTGTTACCTGCGGGGATGCAGAGCTCAGTGCTGTTTCCACAAATGATCCTTGTGCATGTAGAAACAGGTAGTGTTGCCCAAGTAAGGGGCTAAGAGGCAATTGGGAAATACATGGAATAGTAGTAGTACTCATCACAGATCTGTTTTGGTGACTGTGAACATATTTAGGGCAGGAGAAGGAGGAGGAAAGGAAGGAAAGTAGAGCAGGAAAACAAAGGTGAGGTGAATGCTGTGGGATTGTCTGATGAATCAAGAGATGGAACTGCTGACTGCAGATGTCTATCACAGAGCAATGAAAGGCCATTTAACTGATGCAACCTTTGGGGCATCTCTTCTGTGATGCAATTGGACAAACATGGTGCTTAATTTTACTGGTGCTTTCCTTTCAACTGAAGGCAATAATTGGTCAAAATAAAAAAAATCTTAAGTATAATGGATATAGTTTAGTGCTTCCATATTATAATACATCATAATCATCAGGGATTAAATTCTGCATCAAGATTTCAGATTGTATATCCCAAGATTTCTTTTGAGTGTCTTGACATGGAGTTGAATCAAGATCCTTTAGGGAGTTGTGGCTGTTGAGTAACAGCAGACAAATCAAGATCCTTTCATCACTTACATCAGTCTGTCTAAATTTCATCATGCCATCTTGGCTGGAAAAGCCTGAGAACATGGATTCCTATAATATTTCCATGTCACAGTGACACAATTGTCACTTGGAGAAGGCACAAGAGACAGAAATATTTCCAAATGCTCTATATAAACTCAACTATCTGACCCATAAGAAAAATACCAAGTGTGGGTATTTTTGCTGGCAAGTATTAGTCAACAGAGAATTAACATAATGAATTAGGTTTAAACCTTGGGCTTAAGCTGGGCCTTCAGCTACTCAACAGCTGTGCAATCCAGTACAGCCAGAGAATGTGTTTGTGGTACCACTGTTAACAGCTTCGCTATTATGCAACAGACGAATCCTGGCAATTTTGCCTTTCCACTCTATATATTAGCTGTGTTGGTGCTTTTGAATCAAGTGGGAAGTTGCTAAATGACCTTAAATGCCTTCTATAAATTCTGATATTTTTTCCCAGAAGTCAAGGTCATTTGGTAGGTTTCTGGGTTCATGTTAAAAACTTAGGAGGACAGAGGTCAGAAACAGGACCTCAGGTTCATAAATAGCAGATAAAAGCTGCTCTGCAATTTCAAAGTCCTCTCTTTAACTTCAATGTATTCTAATTTTGTCTGTGGTTTCCCTTTCCAGTACTGCCACTTTCAGAGGCTCCATCCTGTGGTCCTTGCTAACAAGAATAGTCTAAGATCAAGTCATCCATCTGCTAGAATAAGCAAAGGAGGAAAGAATACTCCTCTGTAAGTAAAGGACAGAAGTCATCTCTCAGCCAGACAATGAAAACGAATACTCCCTCCCAGAAAGCTCAAGCACTGTAGATTCTCATAGGCTCTTAGTATGATTTAATAGGGTAACTTCAGAGCAGTGACATCGTCATGAATTCCAAATGCTCAGAGACCAAGGGGAGAAACAGGGAAAAGCATTTGGGGGCTTTATGCCAATCTCTGGGATGTTCAGGGTTTTAGCACAGCTCAGAAATATTTTCCCTCACATTCTTACTACCAAGACAGTGTCCTGACATTTGGGATAATCTGAATGTGTTCTTACCATCCTTAGGGTGCTGCACCTTGTCTGACAAGTATATGACATTTTATAGATACATCCTAAAGGATTTCTTGTTCTGGAAAGCAAGTCTGACAAATCAGGCTCTGTATAATGCTGTGCATGGCACTGAAGACACAATTCTTTATTATAGCCAAGTCAAATCATGCTTAAACCTTCTGATTATCCTCTTTAAATAGCAAACTCTCCTTCTATAGATAGATTCAACTACTCATTAGAGATGGGTTGGTCCGCAGGCATCTGCACACAGAGAAAAGCTCTGCCTACTCTGAGTCCCACGCAGGCAAAAGTGCCACATCCCCACGCTGACCTCCTCATTCTTAATGCAGGCTGAAAAACACTTAGGATATATATATATATGTATATACACATATCAGGATGGGAGGGAAAAAACAGACATCAGATGTAGCAGTAAAGTTCATGACCCTGAAATAATTAATCTGCATTCATGACATAAGGCAATAATTTGGCTGGTATTTTGATCTGTAAAGTAGACATAGGAACTTCTCACCAGTAAACCATTGGATCCATGGACTGTGACACAGCGGGAGAAGGTGTGGTGAATGGAGACATCCTTCACGTATGTTGGAGGGTTGTAGCCTCCCTTCTCGTCCACATCTCCAGCCATATGGAAATGAATTGGGTAATGTCCCATTGTCTGCTGGCCCATATATTTCAATTCTAGTCCTTCAATATGCGTAGCCTTAAAACCAAGACCAATCTGGAGAAGAACAGAATATTAGTCAAAAACTATAGAAGACTTTTGGGATTAAGAAGGAGGAGAATATGGAGATAAATGTATTTGTAGTGTACCTATGAAGAAATGTATTGTATGGAAGGAACTGCATAAGTTTGCAGTGAGGGGAAAGAGGGTCACAGTGGCTAAAGGGGACTACTAGTTGCTTTGTGACCCCACTGCTGCTGCCATGGCTATATCTGACTTCGGATTGCAAGGAAAACTGTTCACATTTTATGTTTTTCATGAAGTTCTTGAGCTAAGTTCAAATCTAAACTCTTGGTCAGAACACCACAGAATTTGAGGAAAACTGGACTTGGGATATAGAGACTGTATCTCAGCCTGCCTGGCTGCGCAACATCTGTAGAGGTGTGAGGTGAGCTTCAAAGCAGGGGGAACAGCAGCAGGGTGGACCTGCTGTGCTTCAGGAGAGACTGTTTTCTCAGCGGGCTGACGTGAGGAATTCTTTTCTTTCAGCGTCCTGGCTTCTTTGGTATTTACAGGTATGGCTCTGTGGGGAGCAAAGCACGGGGAGAGGGTTCCAGCCCTACCTTGATGTGTCCCCCAAAGGTGTCGAAATCGAAGAAGGAGCACAACTTGCTGCTGTACTCATAGCACTGCCCCTCCATCTCGCCCATGATCACGACGTTCCGGCTCAGCAGCCCCACTTCTGCTCTCATGTCGACACCATCAATGACTTCTCCGGTGTGGAGGTAGGTGGCTTTCCCTGAGGGAACAAGATCCAGTTTCAGAGTTATGCTGCCAATGCTGCCGGTTTCCCTTCACACTTCCTGTGGTGGGGTTAGTGTGATCATGAAAAGAGTAATTGAATCAGCAAAAACTGTTGGCTGACTCCTCAAAGGAGGGAAGCCTGCAGCACAGGTGTTACCAGGGGCTTGCTGAGATTTCTTCAACAGAGGAAGTGGGATTTTTGGTCTTAAATTGCTTCATTTAGCTAGGGAGTTAAACCAGCAGTTTGTTAGACAAAACATACATCCTCCCTCAAAAAGGGACTGTGACCACTGGGGAATTTTTCACATTGGTTTGCAGTCAGCTGTGTATGAATGTTCAATGCAAAGAAATTTGCTGAGGTAGCTACTGAGAAGTCCAAGGCCCCAAGGTAAGCAGAGCGTTTTCTATAGTGAGACACTGGGGGATGCTCAGATCCCACAGCACACAGCACGGCCCACGGGTGGGTATCTGACCCTGCTCCAGTCACACTGTTCATCTAAGCAGGAGCAGGATGGGGCAGAAAGCCCTATGGAAACTGTGTCCTGAGACAACCAGAGCCCCAGTCAAGCTTGCGGGCTCCAAGACCTCTCCCTGTTTGCAGCTCCCAAACTGCCCAGTGTTGGATTCACCTGCACATCTCCAACTTGCTCCCAATGCTTGGCTTTTTCTTGGCTTAGTCAAGTCACTGGGGATCATCTGTGTGCCCTATGCTGGATGTCCAGAGCTAAAGCCTCCCTCCACACACACCTGGCTCCTTGTGGGGCTAAGAGCACTAAAGCCTTCCTCGGCCTGACCAAGAGGGGTGAACTCCAGGCAGCGTGGATGTCTAGAAAGCAAAATAATCTCTTTGCTATAATTTCATTCAAACATATTCATCCTCCCTCCTTCCTGCCTTGGCTTTCTGCAGAGAATGCAGTTGGGAAAAGGCTCGTCTTACTGACTACATTCCATATTATTCCAGTAAAAATAAGTAATAAACTCTTTGAGTAAACACTGAGCTTTAAGGAATGCTACACTTGCATGTATTTAATTTCAGTGGAACTGTTCAAAGCAATAATTAGAAACAAATGGTAAGCCTGAAGCCGGGCTATCACTGTGGAGCACTTTGTGCTTAAGCGGAGGTGCCAAGCTGGGGGGGCGGGAGGGGACTCTGAACATTTAAACATTCCTGTTTTAAACAAAACATCGTGTTTGACTTTATGACAAAGATAAGCAAACACTATTCACTCCCCTTCTCTCCTGGGCCTGGGAGCAATGTAATGCACTGATAATGTGGGGATTCAGGAAGGGTGAGTGCTCTGCCTTGGTCTGAGATTGCCATGCTCCACGACATGCAGTTACATGTGCCCTTTGCCTCACCTCCTCCACCTATAAAATAAGTGATATCACGATAAAACACTGTTAACTAAAACAATGGTGATGACAGGACAGGTAGGCACAAACCCACATTCCTACCCATTTATCCTCCTCCTCTGATGAAGAATGAGACAGCATTTTGTTGGGACGAAGGCTAGAAAAGCTTGCGGGGGGATTAACTATACTGCAGCAAGCCTGAAAGGCAGGAAGGCCTGGCTTACCTGGGTGAACCTGGAGCATCCCCTCATCAGGTGCACATCCAAAATTAGACCCAGCCTGTCCAAAAAGCAGCTTCACTTTCCTTACTTGTATACATTAAAAAGCCCTGGCTACAAGTGTCCTCTGCATGAGGAAACTCTATGGTAGACTCTTATGCAACTCTGTTAAGGAACATGATTTCTCATTTTGAAACTGTTTTTTTATCAGTTATTTTCAGTTTGCCCCCAACATTGACCTTGCTTTGAATTACTGAAGTACAGGAAGAAATGCAGATAAACATAAGAACATCTTATTTGAAGCCACATCTCTGGGAATCATGGCACTGAAAGTTGATAGGCAGTTTTGTTATTTATGTGCTGAGCTCTAGAATAATAAATGTCATGGTTGCATGTATTTAATTTAATTTAACACTAGTCCAGACATGCAAAGTAGTGTAAGCACTGACAGGAATGTTAAACATGCACTACCCAGATTCTAAATATAACTCCTTGGGTGCATGTTTTTCACTTTGTGCTTTTGCTGACTTGACTAGTTGGGAGATAAAAGGTGAGAGGGAAAGCAATTCCCTTCCAGCGTCAAAGTGGATTTTGAATAATAGCTCTTTTAACAGAGTTTGGAAAAACAAACGGCAGCCTCACGGCAGCCAGAAATTCAAGCTCCCCATGGCACTTGGGACTGTGCTGTGGAAACGGTTCACAAGAGACAGACGCTGGCACAGGAGCCCTCAGGTGCTGTAAAATCCTCATGGAAATCAGCACCGGGCAATTCCCCTGGGGCTGGCAGTGCTGGCATGTTGGCTTATAAACCTGGGGCGCTTGCAGGCAGCCCATGGGGAGCTGTTTGGTGATAGCAATGAGAAAATAATAAGAAAAAAAGAGGCTGCTGCATGGAGGTGAACTCCAGAGAGGATACATGGGAACAGGAGCTGTGACTGGAATTTGGAGCTAAGCTGTTGCTTGCAGCGGGGAGGCTGCACAGCAGATACCCCAAACCCTGAGACCTCAGCCATGGGCGAGACCGAAGCAGCAACTCGTGAACGGGCACTGGAATGGCTGGATGATAAGAAAAGCAAATTACAGCTCTGGAAGTGGGAGGGAAGCAGCTGCTGCTTCAGCAGCGAAGCCGGTCCCAGGGATTTCCCAAGCCAGAGCCAGGTGACTGATTCAGCGGCTCCGTCTTTGGGCTGGGTCTGGTACATCCCTCCCGAGCAGGAGTTGCCTGACTGGCCAGCATGACGTGAGCCGGGCTATAATCTATAGCAAACACAACCTGCCAGTGGCATAGGTCGTATCTCTGCCTGACAGCCCTGTGTGCTGGGAAAAGCATCCCCTGGATTTGCTGCTCCTGCTGTCGTGCCGGTACCTGCAGAGAGCAGAACATAAATTCACATAGAAGAACTGTGCTAATTTGTGGGTTTGCCTGACATAGGTCTTGATTCAGCAGAATATGAGCACATTTCCATGCTTACTACTCAAGACAGCAACTATTAAAGTAGTCAGGGCGGTTATTAGTAAGGGCAAGGCAACTATTGAAAGGAAGTATGCATTAAGATAAACACAGATGATCCACAAATCAAGGGCAGGCTTGTGTCAACATAACAGTTCAAAGTGGAGTCTCCACAAACCGTGCAAAGCTTCAGGAAAACCTGTCATACTTGAACTTAACCATAAAACCTGGGTCTTGCTCCTTATCAAGCCTCCGAAGGGTGGAATTTTAAAACCATTTCAGCAGCTCCAGGGCGGATGTGGGCCTGGCTCTGGCGACCTGGCTGCAGATCTGCCTTTGAAAAGCCCCCAGGTTGGCTCACACGTTCCAAGTGCCTTGGTGCTAGATGACTTAAACTCCTAAATCTCACTTTCAGAATTCAATGAGGCACTTGGAGGCCTAGGCTTGATTAAGATGAAATGGATCTCAGATTATTTTTTCTCTCTCTTAAATGTTCACAGTTCTCCAAAGGGTCTTTTGTTCTCCTTGGCACTTTCTCAGGCTGGGGATCAGATCTTCTTTCTCATGGTTCTTGAACATTTCCTAAACGATAGTTTTTAAAGGAAATGTTGAACACAAACATGTCTATTCAACTCATGTAATCCAATGACAAGGAACATTTGGGCTTTTTTGTTTATTTGTTTAAATCATGTAACTTATTGTAGATGCCAGCTAGTGCTAATGCCATTATTGCATGTTTTTAATAACCAGCAAATGTTCTCACAGGCATCCTATTGAATCCTCATTACTGAATTAGGCTGATGCCACCAGCCAGCTAAATTAGTGATAAATAAATGAAAGCAATATGATCATAATGTAATACAGCATGGTTTGGGAGAAGTGACCAGCTTCTCAAGTCATGAAGGATGAAACTTCGGAAAGATCTCAGACCCAACCCACGCTCCTTGGTATACTTTCTGGGTAACTCACTCTGTGGAGCTCTGAAGCAGCCCATTGACTGTAGGAGAGTAAAAACCATGCGTTTACAAGCAGAACATTAAGTGCATGCTTAAGTGCTATGTTGGATCAAAGCTTTTTGTCAGTAGTTCTTTGGTTTCAAGGCTGAAGTTAGTGATCTAGGCCTCCAGGGCTTGAGCTGGTCCTGTCCGAGGCGGGGTGGACATCTGCTGGATGGTGGACATCCATCTCCTCAGCATCCCAGGGCCAAGTCTGAGGCCCTCTGCCTTTCAGGGAAGAGCCTTTGGTCTTTGGTGATCCCAGTGCCTGCCACATCTTTCCCTCTCTCCTGCTTCATGCCCTCTTTTTGCCCTAGCTCACTGGCAGTAAACCAACATTTTTCTGTAAATGGGAAGTTTTCTCTCTCTGACTTTTCAGTTTTTTTTCTCTCCTCACCCTGACATTGAAGCCCTTGCAGTTGGGCTGGGAAGATTAAGCAGGTCTGGCTGGCAAACAGATCAAATCCTTACTTCTTAAACGGAGCCCAAACATGAACCTTTTGAACTGCTGTGTAAACTTCATTGTGTTTCTTCGAACTCTGCTTCTAGGCAATGGCCAAAGGTGGAAAAAGGAGCTCTGAAAGTCTGCTAGAAAGGGCTATTTCACAATATTTCCTGCCCAACCCTCAAGCACCAGAGATGCCTTAAAAAAAAGGGCTTGCAAGGAATTCCAGCCGAAAGGATGCCAACCTCTACACAGACCTCTCCAAATCGCTAGAAGAATCTGAATTTTGACAGTGAAGTAATTTCCACCACTCTCAGAGCACAGCTCAAATGCTGACACTGGCAGTTACTGTGGAGTCGTTTGAGAATTGTATATTTACCACTCCTTTTATTTCAGAGCAAGTTCCCAGCATGAAATAGAGCCCTGTAAACTCCATTATCTCTAAAATATACGCAACCCAATAAGCTTGCTTTAAGATACATGTAATTGTAATAATAGATTTTCTAATACGTGGGATAATTTGCATAATTATGCCAGGCACAACTAGGTTTTTTCATGCTTTATCAAAAGCCATATACAAGGACAAAAGGGGATTTCAGCATTTCTCTTCCATGGAGAAACTTATCAGCATGGGTAGTAACTTCATACAGAGGGCCTGAGATGCAGATAAGATTTGTTTCCCAGGGAAAATGGACAAAATCCTAGATGTTCCTACTATCCAGTTCTGCCACAATAACACAACCCTTCCTTCCTTCCTGCCTTCCTTCCGTCTCCCTCCTGTTCTGCGGCACTGCCGGCCCTCCCCGAGGCTTTGTGAACTTCCAAGATCAAACACTTTTAATCTGTTCCCACAGAGAAAATAATCTAGACAGAAAAATGACAGGCAAAAAAGTTAAAAAGAAAAAAAAAAAAGGGAGGCGAGAGGGCAGAAAAGCTCCATTTGAGCGAGTGACAGTTTGACTGAGTCTTGTGACCGTCGGAGTCAAGTGGAGTTAGTGGAATTACTCACCCCAATAAAGGAGTGTCCAAAATACATCCTTGGGTGCCCTCCCTTGCTTTCAATGCTGGATTTTTTCAGAGGGCTACAGTTAGACACCCAAATCCGACTAAATCTAATGAGAATGGAGTATTAGCTTGTTTAAGCTCTTCTGAAAAGACTAGCCTTACTTTCCTGCAACACTCATCTTCTTTGCCTCCAGTCAAGCCATTTCTAGCAAGTAAAGCAAGTATGACTCTCCATCAGGAAGCATCAGTATAAATAGCACATGAGCTAACTAATATGTCGGACTTACTTGGCACAATACTCTAAACCATGTCTATTAAGATATTACTAAACGATGAGAGCATCAATTATAATTAAAGCTTGGAATGCCAAGTGGCTGTCCATGGAGCAGAGGTTTTCTGAATTTTTTTTTAACAAAGAGGCTTTTAAATAGTTCAAATATGACATTCAGGTTTTGATTTAAAAAATGAAAGTAGAAAGGAAAAAAAAGATTAAAAGGAATATAACCCATCATGAGTAGGAATGGTTTTATCATTTGTCTTTCAAAGGGCAAACTTCTGGAGTTTTCAACTGCTAAAACTTCTCGGGAAAATTAGTCAATTCTTCTTATTACACACGACTCCCAGCCCATGTATATTAGTGCATTGGCATGAAAGCCTTTTCTCTGAAGGAGCAGAGCAAGCCTGAAGATCTCCTGCTGGGAAAAGCAGGCAGACATTCAAGAGGAAGGTCTTCTGCTTGCAATTAGGAGCCCACTGTGTCCGCTGCGCTGGAGAAGAAAAGGCTACAGGCCCAGCCCTGCTGCTTCCAGGTATTTTTATGCAATTGCTTTCTGTCTGCCACTCTCCCTTGCCATGATGCTTCAACTTGCTGGCCAAATGGAGCCCCAAACCTCCTGCTGTTGTATGGCCACCTCTCTGGCCAGTCATTGCGGGTAGGGATGCAGGCTGTGGGGAGCTGGAGACATGAGGATGGGCACACAGAGCCCCTGGATGGCTGGACAGCACCCACCCAACAAGGCATTAATTCTTCTTCTGCCTGTTCCTGATACATATTCCTGATGAACAAGGTTAAACAATGGCCAAGTACAGAGCAGCACGGTGACCTGCTGGCTCCTACGGACGGCTCAGCCATTCGCAGGATTTACTTCACCTAGAATGAACTTAAGATCAGGCAGATTATTTTATTTTATAGTGTGAACATGATTTTGCTGCAAGAAAGTTGGATGTGATTCTTATTATGAGACCAGATTCTGGCCTGATTGACATAATCAGTGAAATCCCAATTGACGTCAATGGGGTTGCCTGGATATAAGTAAGGGCAGACTTTGGCCCCAGTATTCAAGTTATTTGTGGTAATAAAAGGAATGTCCTGATTCTCCTAAGGAGTAATTGGAGACCAAGAGCCCAATTACTTTAACAAGTGTTTCCACTTGCTTCTTTACTTGAAAACCACATGATGTTTTGTTGTTTTTAACCCTTATTTATTTCCTTAAACTAACACTCTGGCTCTTGCTGTGGATGATAAAT
>JAUBOD010001086.1:789286-820998 GCA_032353885.1 Nothura maculosa | reverse complement strand
AATTGCAGGGTGATCAGTTCTTTAGGACAAGACCCACATATTAGCTTTTACATCACTTCTAAAAACAAAATGAACAAACAAACAAAATCAGAAAAATATATGCAAAAAAAATAGGATTTGATCTGGAGCAAATTTTACAGTGTAAGCATAATACGTCTATAATCTCACAAAGCTGCTACAGTTCAAAGTACAACACACTCAAACCACCATTCAAGGTATGAAAAATATCATCAAAACCAGATTTGCCAGGAAACGCTGCAGCAGGAAAATGTTTGCTTGCACTGGTGCAGTGCATTTGACAGCCTTGAGCTCTGGAAACGGCGCAGATTGGGGCCCAGTGCAGACAGTCTATCAGGTGCTGAAATGCTGTTACAGAGCAGTAGAACAGAGGAATGCACTTAGAAATGCAATAACTTCGAATGATATATATTATCAGAGAGCAATAACATCGCTGTGGATTTTGTGCCAGAACCAGGCTGCACGTGCTTGACATTTTAACGGTATTAACCATCAGCATTTGATAAGCTTGGCTCTTTTAGAGAACATTATGAGAATTACATGCAAAGTACAGCAGCCACCATTAAAACATCAAGATTTGTTAACGGTTATTGCAAAGTGTAATCAGTAAACCCAGCCACTAGACCCTCCTTTAATGATAGCCAAAAAACAGTAAGATTGGTAATATCACAGAATGGTCATTATAGATAAGAGAGATTTGTACATGGACAGAAGTGCCTACTAGCGTTGCATAAAGTCAAATTTCATCTGGCAAGGTGTTGATTTTATAATACAATCCTGTGATATCATACTTCATAGAAATGAAGAGAAGGGACTGAATTTATGACAGTGACAGCAGGCCTTGGCTCTCCTGTTACCTTGTCAGCAGTGAAGAAAATCTGTGGTCCAATAAAACCTGTGAGCTCAGAGGAACATCCCTGCCAGGTCAGCACAGTAATCCCTCCAGCTCCCAGTCCATCTCTGACCATAACCAGTAGCAAATTGGTAGGAAAAGGGTACGAGGAGTCTCAGAGCCTTCGCCTCCTTTAAGTCCAAGATTTGCCCAGTACTACCAGTCCCAAATGGCTCTCGCTATATCTCATGCTGTTCACAGGGGGACACTTCCCTGATGGCACCCGCCTTCATTAGCAGAGATCAAAACAAGCACTGAGACACTGAAAACTCATCTCATTTCCAGAGGCGTCGGGTATACACTGAGCTCCAGCACATATATGGCCTGCTATATGTTGCTTACTTTATGTACTTTATGCTTCACACGGGTCCCTGGAGCAGAGCTTGCTCCAGGGTGAGTATGGGCCATGTAGGCATTGGGTTGGGAAGGCTGAGAGCTGAGTGGGCCAGGAATGGCTGCTACCACCAATGCTGCCTCCTCTGATCCAGCCTGGCCAGCACAGTGCTGGTAAAGTCCTGCTGAAAGTATGAGCCTAGGAATTTTCTTCTGAAAACACTCAATTTAGCATTTGCCTTGCCCCTCCAAGCAAGGTACAAGCAGTAAAGCATTTAATTTCCCTCATCTAAGAGGTGGACACGATCATAACTCTTTTCATTAACATGGAGTGGCCTTGGGAGCAACTAGTTTACCCTGTGTGAGTGGACACCGCGTGAGCTCCACGCTCGGCGCCATGAGGGAATTGGGCCGCACTCAGCACCATGAGGGAATCAGGCCGCGCTCGGCACCATGAGGGAATCGGGCTGTTGCTCCACAGCGCTGCTGAGCTCAGCTCTGAGGTAACCGCTCCTGGCAGTAACTTCCTTCATGGACCTGGGCTCCCTGCCACACCAGGGGCCACACGAAGGTCCTCTGAGCCCAGCTCAAAGCCTTCCCAAACACTCTGTGAAGCTTCTGTTGGGTGAGGAAAGTTTCCTCATTCCGGCATGGAGAGCTGTCCGGCAAGGGCCCATGGGACACGCACCCCCAGCTCTGGCAAGGCACGCACTCCGGAATGATTCCCAGCTGTTGGATCATGCTGGAGAGGGAACAATAGCAGCAGACAATGCTAAAAGTAGATACAGGAAACCATTAGCACTTAGCTGGCTGCTACCGCAGGTGCCGGTAGCAGTGCTGTACTAGAAAGCACATGCCGGAGATGGAAAGCCTGATCCATTGTGGTTCCTGCAGGGTTAATGCTTGAGCCAGCGTGGAGCAGATAATGCTGAAGGGTAAAGAGGCAAAGCGATGCCCCGGGGAGGCAGCATTCCCTGCAGGCACCATGGCCAAGTGGCATGGATGATCTCCTGGTGCCAGGGCTTTGGAACAGCATAGCAAAGTGGGACTTGGGAGAGCAAAACCAAGGCTCTGTCCTGGACTCTGCACTTGTAGGACTTGGGGCCAATTACACAAACCTGTGGCAAAAAACTTTAAAAGAGTAACTCATTATTGGGTAATTTTAAAGAGCTTTCTTAGTCCATCTTTATACATTTTGGAGGATGTGCCTTCAGCCTTGCTGAAATGAGGCTCCTCTCCCATATGTCAAGGGAGGCATAGAGAGAGAATTAAGTCATTGCTAACTTGTAAACAAGGCAAGTTTGCAAACAGCAGCCCCCTACTCTCCCCTAAAAAGAAAATGCCACATGGAAAAGATCCCGTGTAATGTGGGGTGAGCAGGGGTGTGAGCTTCCCTCAGCAGCTGTGCAGCTGCACTGGTACTTGGAGGGCCTGAAAGTAAAATCCATTATCCCAAGGGAGGGCCTGCCCAGGCAGATGGTGCTCCCGGAGCCCCACGTCGGGATCGCTAGGCTCCCGCTGTACACTTTCGGGGCCAAACTCCAGCCCTTTCATATCTTCCCTAGATAAAAAGCAATGGAAGATGGCACTAAGGGTTTATCAGCTTAAGGGCTGGGGCAGAAGTGCTGCTAGATGCCTCCTCATTCATATGCAAAGAAGCCCTGGTCAATTAGGAAGCTGATTTCCCAGAGATGAGGAGGAGGAGGAGAAGTGGAGGTGTTTAATTAGTGCCTCTACTAGGATCCTGCTGGCACCACAGAGGCAGTGACTGCCCTTTCCCTCATGGCTCTGCTCTGCTTTGGTGGCAAATTTTGCATCTCAGCCCAGCTGTGCAGACCCATCTAATTTACCTCGCTGACCAGAGGAAACGTCAGTGGGTTGTCACCAGGACATTCCTGCACTAGGGCAGCCTTGGCCCACTGGTCCGCCAGCACGGTTAAAGCCCTCAGACAGCCTTGCAAATAAACAAACATGTTTCTAGGGATCTGCAAGGAAAACACCTTCCCTAATCGCAGCACAGCTGCAGAGCGGCTCCTGCCACCTTCACCTTGCACTGGACTAATGGAGGAGATGGATTAAACTCAAGATCAGACCTTAGTTTTCAATAAAATCAGTTGTCAAGTGCAAAGCATTGATCTGACTTCTTTCCCCCCACAAAAAATGAATTCTCTATCAATTTTTCCAAACCCTCCCTACCAGGCAGATGGTTCAGCTCACACATTCCATATAAAAACACAACTGCAAGTTTCCTAATTCCTGATATTAATAAAAACATATTTAAAATAAGGAACTGGCATTAGAGGAGGGTTCTTACAATTAATAAATTAAAGGGAACTAAAGTGCTTGCAAATCTAGCATAATACTGTCAAACCACTTTAGACCATGAATAAAGGAAAATAATTTGCCCTTAATTATTCAACTATGTGGGATTTTTTTTGGAATTATTTTTTCACAGGTTACAGCCCTTGGAAAGGAAAGGAAGATGTTTTTGGCTGGGCTAAAACAAAATAATTTGCAATTCACATCATCCCGCCCATTAGAGGCTGACTGACTTCCAGCTTCAAATGCTTTTGAAGTGCTCCGCATTTCACTGCACTAAACTCTCGCCCACTGCACAAAGTTTTCAAAGCATCAAAGCAACGGGAAGCTGAACTCCATTCTCTGAAGCTCAGGACACACAGAATTTGCTATACCCAAAGAGAATAATTCAACATACAGTGGGTCTTATGCTTTCAGGGAGCGCCAGAGCTGCCGGGTATCCAGGCAGAAATGCTTGGGGGATAATCAGGAAGGTAGCGTGTCCTCAATGCATTAATTTACCGAATGTGTCTGGGCAGGCTATAGGACACACACACAGTCCATGTGGCCTTGAGCATGCAGGAGTGCATAGTCCTAGCCAGGAAAGCCCAGAGCCGAGCACGACAGCACAACAGAAGGGCAAAGCCCGCTCTGCACTTACCACTGCAGCCTCATACACACGGACGTCTGGGGCACCCAAACTCAGCAGCAGCATTTGCAGGCATCGTCCTGAGTGGCCGCGGAGGAACTGTACCCTCTGCCGAGTGTTTTGGAGTTTTGAAGTCTGTTTTCCTTCTCCAGGTAAGGAAAATGTGTGCAGTGGCTCAAATGGATCACAGCATCCTAAGTCTTCTTCAAACTGCTGCTTTTAGTGACTCAAATATCTGCACCAGGATGTAAATATTTTTCTTTTTGCTTTTGCGGTACTTTGCTGTTTGCCTCTGGCTCACCACAGCTCCATGCCTTCCTCTCCAGGACTTTTGCCATTTGCTCTCATTCTGTGGCAGGAGGAAGATGCCAGATTTTTCAGAAGTTTAGGCACATTCCTCGCCTTCCTTCACCAAGCTCTTCCTTCGCCAGTTGTTTAGTCTCAGGCTGGAGTTAGAGCTCTGTAAGGTTTTATTGGGATCCAGGGTCTGGACCTGTCACAGATTATCAAATAAATCTCCAAGAAAATAAAGAGCTGGTTCTGTAAGTAGTTGTTCCAATGTTGGGCTAAAGCTCACAGCCAAAAACATCTTGCTTTCCTCCTTCCCCCAAATGGCCTCAGAAATCATAACAATTAGGTACTAGCAGGAGTTCAAAGGGACTTCAGAGGGCTACTTGGAGGGTTGGGACCAGCTTGCTCCAGCTCTTATATCACTCCTCACCTCACGAAGGGCTCCTATGGTGCCTGCTCCAGATGGAGCAGCCCACCACATCCCACTTCACATTGCCTTCCCTGAGCACCAGCCTTGACTTGTTCACGTTTATAGCAAGTCAGAACCTCTTCCCTTGCCAGACCCAGCTCCATCTCTCCTACCTGTTGTGGAGACGGAGCTGCAGGCTGCTCCTCTCCTCTGCCTGTCCCTGTAAACCTGTCAGGTGTCCTTTTACCTCCTGGTCCCTGGGGACCAAAGGGCATTAGGTATCTGATGGACGTAAGCGTCTCAGCAAGGGAGTTTAGACCCAGCTCTGTGGCACAGCATCAGCTGGACGGCGCACGCGGATGCCAGAACGACTTACTCACCAGGGAGCAAAAGTCTAGCCAGCAGAACTCTAACCTTTCTCTGCAGCAACTTCTTTGGCCATTTCTGAGAATTTCAAAGCAACAACGGGATGTTAGTAACGAAGTTGTCACCTACCTGTTGAAGAACCTGCATGCAGCTGTCAGGAATTCAAAGGAAAGGAGAACTGGTCACGTAAGCTTCAAGCAAAATAAAGGTTAGCCTTGAAATGCAAGGCTCCCACTATACAACACACAGAAAGGAAAAGGTCAACTGTATTTAGCAGAAGAGCTGGTAGAAAACATGTCATTCCATAAAGAAAAGTCCATAATGTTAAACAGATCTACATGTCTATGTGGATTTCATGTACCTGATATACACATGAAGGCTTACGTAGGGATGCACACATTCACCTGTACATCTGAGCAGTGAGTGCACTCAGGTTTGCCTCATGTGCAGAGACAGAAATAAAGTTCTCCCTGTCTAAAGAATCAAAACTTTGGCCATTGTCTCTGTTCTACCTGGATGCCAAATCCATCAAGACCATAGCACCAGCCCTAGAGCACGCAAGAAAATACATTATTGCCAGAGTGACCACAAAGATGCTGAACCTTTGCTACAACAGTAAACCTGTCAGGCCAACACTACAAACCTGTCAGGCCAAAAGCACAACCATAAACAAATGGCAGCAAGGAATCCAATACAAGCTTTTTACCAGTCATCTTGAAGTAAAGATGTTTGTTTAGGCTTCTCTGTTCATATAACACGAGCTGATAACTGGAAAGCACCGTCACTGAGGAGGTACAGGACAACAGCAATCCTCACTGCAGTCTGCCTGTCCTCTTGAAGCACTGACAGCACTTAACCTGTGCACTGGTGTGTCCCAGTTAATTTTCAGCCCCTCTGCCTAAACCACTAACAAAGCCATTCTTGCTGCCAGCTGCAGAGCTAGCAGCTCTGGTAACATCGAGCTCCTGGAAATGCTGTGCAGGAAACACCATCTGATTAGCAAAGTGATCAAATATCACTTGCAAATTTTCTTGCACTTTCCTGTACAAATACAAAATTATTTCAGTTTGAAACAGTGTCTTTTACTGGCAGAAATCCTTTTGATTTCTGTACATATAAAGCATAGATTTTGGATGCAGGTTTAGTAGGAAACAAGTCAACAATAACAAAAGAAACATCATGAAATTTCATCTTCTCACTTGCCTTTGGCTTTTTCTTTCTTTGTTTCTAAAAAATAGCATTTTTTTCTTTCTTGTATCGACAACCCTGCTTTTCATACCAGGTCAATACAGAAATATCAAGCACATTGCCTCCAATCAAGAAAAAAGAAAGAAAGAAAAAAGACATCTTCCCTCTTGAAAGATTTTGGAGATTTTCTTCCATGCAGTGCCACTTCCATTAGCACTCAGCGATACCTAAATACATTTCATATAGCGATCTCATTGGCTTTGATAATACAGAGCATTTTGGAAATGTTTTCTGTGCCTGTAAAGAAGTCTGTGACAAAAACACAGATAGTTGAAATCACTTTCTCCTTTACTGCTCTTTCCAAGTAACATTACGTTCAAACCAAAACAAGTATATTGTCGTTCCAGGATAACTATGGACCTTGCTCTTAGTCAGTGAGGTGGTTAGTTTTTTTCTTATTTTGTATTCACAGATCTTGTTTTCTCTTTACTGCAAAAAAATCCAGCAACATAAATGAAGAAGAAAGAATGTAAGCTACTAATACCAGAAGTTGTCCAGTCCTCAAAGGCAGAAGGAATTCAATATAAGCATTGTCTGGAAAGAGGAACGCAAGATTTTGCCCTACACAGCATGTGCTTTATCGTGGTTTTCATTCCTGTTGGTCTTTAATTAAATACTCACATCAGCTGAGCAAATATCATTTCACCAGTCATTAGCTACAGACAGAAACACATTTATAATTCCTTGTTTTGCCACATATTTTCAATTTGATTAGAAGATATTATTGTAAGATCAGTGCAGGCTTATCCATCAACGTAAGCAGGTTTTATTAACCTGAATTCACCTATGGAGCAATATCAGATGGACACGTCCTGTTTTTTTTTAATGCAGACATTAGCATAAGGAAAATGGGATGGAGAATTTCCTACCTCTGCTTCAGTTCATCTGTTTCTCCAGATGCCGCTAAAATTCACATGCCAAGTTTCATTTCCAGTTCTTGCGACTCTGAAGAGTGTTTTTTCCCTTCGAAACTTACTGTTATACATCAAAGAGTAGATATGTTCAAATACTTCTCATCTCGTAGAGAAGGGCAGCCTGCAGGCTTGTCCTACCCTGCCCTCCGAGGCACTACTTGAAAATAACACTCAGCTGCAGATCATAAGTTGAGAATATATTTATTAATTATAAAATGTACAAATAGACAACATTGGCTCGGTACAATTCCATAAAAACACTGGCAGGCTTTGGTAACAGTAGGATTTGCCGGGCTGATGTCGAGCCGGGAACGCAGCGGGATTTAGTCGCGCAGCTCTGCAGAGTTGGGCTGCGAGTGGTCCTGAGACAGAGCCTGTTCCGGAGGCTCCTCAGCACCACCTGAACACTGATATTCCTTCAGCTTCAAGGGAACGTAATGCTGTAGAGAAGCAGCTTTCTGATAAGCAGCTTGATTAAGGATTTTAATCCAGGAGGGCTTGGCTTGCCCTTTATAGCCAAGCATAGCAAAACTCCCTGCAAAACAGACACAAAGAGAGTGACCCTCTGCTTGGAGCAGTTCACTGATTAGCAGCACAGCATGGACTCACTCCTCACATCACAGAAACTTCTTGGGCCTTTTCTTTTTTCTTTTTTTTTTTTCCTTGGATTAAAATAACAACATTTAGGAGACAAAAAAAGGAATGATGAAAAGGAGAATAAGCCTTGCTGAAACTAATAATCCCACTGCAGCACAGATCTGCAGGTATTTCAGTAAGCTAAGCTAGATTCCCAGATGTGAGCAAGCAGATATATTGTCTTACCCTTTATTTTTAAGCATTGGTACTTTTTCATATTTGACTACATGAAAATGGTTAGGAGCCTAGAATCCTTCTTTTATTAGTTTACATCAGCTTCTTCCTGCTACGGCTAAAGTGTTCCCTGTGTCATCTCCATTACCATTCTCTGTCATCACAAAGTGCAAAGGCATTATGTCTTCTTTGATTTTAATAATAATGTCCTGTGTTTATATTATGCTTTTCATTGCAAAGTGTCCCAAGGCTATTTGCAGATGGTTGGATCAAGACTATTCCTTTAAACACTTCTAATTCGAATGAGGTTCATGCGAAACTGGGCAAAAAGATCCTAAATCCTGATCCCACTGGTGTCAAGTGGAATTTTTATTTATTTTTTGCATTACCTTAGCTAGGAGCAACATGCGCTTACGAGAACTGTTCTAACCTCCCTGATGTGCAGCCTCCCCCAGAGCAGATCACAGTGGCTACTTTACACAGTCCAGCAAAAAATCACGTTGCAAATTAGGGAGTCAATCAGAGAACATACTTGAAACAGTAGAAAAATGCTAACGATTCAGAACATAATTACCCAGAGTGGGAATCAGGGCAGAGGAGGCTCTTGCAAAAAGCCTAACAGGAGCAACACAGGATGGGCCTGCAGTGGGTGAGTCCAGCATAGCTTCCTCTCACAATACCCTGAGCAAGGCGAAAGCCATTGGCATCTCCTTGCCTCGTCCCTTGCACTGGGTGCTTTGGCTGCTCCTTTTAATGCTCCGCTCAGGGCTGCAGGCAGAATGGAGCTCATAAAACATCCCCTAAGTGCAGTGCAAATCGAGCAGCACAGGTGGTTCAGGGGGAAAAAAGTTTGACAAAACAAACAAAACGAGATTACTTTTTAATCAAAAAATTCCTTCCAAAAGTATTCAGGGCTTTCATGAAAGAATGACGCAGTGAAGTTTTAAGACAAAAAGGGAAAAAGAAAACCTCAAATTTTTCCTTTTAAAATGTTGAGAGAAAAATCAGCTACTTGAAAACACAGTGGGCACCAAAGGGAAATCACCGTCTTGGCTGTAATGCTTCTGCTCTCCTCTGCCAGGGACAGTAATAGGAATGTGCCTTAGACCTTGGGCCAAAAATTTAATAAAATGGAAACAAAAAAAGCAAAAAAACATAAAAAGGAGCTCAAAATGCTGCCAATTCTGTATCTGATCTCTGCTTAAGGAATAACAAGTGAACCCTGACCAATCTGCCTGATTGCTGTCCTGTTTTCCTTACCAACTGCATGAGTTAATTCTCCAAACCTGACTTCAGCAGCCACACAACTTCCAGTAGGAAACCCAGTGTGGTAAAGAGAATGCATGGACAGCAGCTACCTGCACCCTGAGCTTCCACAAGAAGTTACTGCAATTCAAGGTAAATATATGGTAAGAACTTTCCCAAACTAGTGATTCATTTTCCTTCCATTAAAAAAAGTTTCCTATTTCACTTGAGGCTTATTTTCTTTTTCATCAATGCTTTTCATTTACAGTTGCTTTCCCATGTAAAGCATTTAAATTTTAGAGTTGGAGTCTTTATCAAGTGTTTATCAAATTATTTATTTTTTATTGGAAAAATGGGCATCTTTTTTAGGACGAAAAATTTGTAGCATTAAGCTTCTTATTGCAGAGCTAGGGTCAAAAACTTAAGATAACTCTTCTGCTTCTGACCATCCCCAAGGCAAGAAGTTTTTAGTAGACTACATTGGTATAGTTTATAGCAGAAAGTATACTGATAAACACCGTGGAATTTATCTGTACATTTTGGCAAAGGAAACACACCAGTAGTTTGGACGCATAAAGAAACACGGCTGAATTAATACATTTACCTTTTTTATGGAAGGTAATAGGCTTTGCAGAACCTAACCTGGTGAAGACAGACATTGTAGAATTCTCTGCCACTTCTGTGATGCCTCTAGAGCCCACAAGAACAACTGATCTGAAAAGAAGGGCAGGAATTACTGCATGATCACAAAACATGAGTTTTGTTAATCATCTGCAAGACTTTTAAGCGTCGATTCAGAAAAACCCTGAAGAACCTGCTCAATTTCAAGAACATGGTTAAACTCCATTGCTTTCAAGCACACATGAGCTCTTGGAGCTTTAAACCTGTTTTAAGTATGTTCCTGAATTAAATCTGAATCACACTCGGTCTGAGTAGGGTCCTCACAGCTGGGCTTTAAGCCCTCAGTGAATTGTACCTGTCAAGAATTACAGGCACAACTGACTGCATTCAGTTAAATGCCCAAACTTGCAAAATAAGAGAAAATCAAGTCAAAAGTACAGTCAGGATAGGGTAGCTGTCACTTTATGCACTTTACAGATACATAGACACGTGCACAAATGAAGATATAATAACTCTGGAGCACTCAGATGGCTGGTCATGAACTGCTCAGAAATGACTTGGACTGAAAGTCTGTGTTCTGGTTATTTGACCTGCTTCTGTCAGCAGCCAAGAATTTATCCATAAATCTCTGTTGTTCCGTGTTTATGTGGCGACACATAAAACCACAAGGAATGTGGAACAGACACAAACAGAGATGATCCAGACCTTTGCCAGCGCACATTCAAAGCAACAGAGCCGGCAGGCAGGCAGGCCTATTCGTGGCTGGCCCAGGAAAATCGTCCTGGCAAAGTCGGTGCCTGTGATTTTTTCATCTGCTGAAAGATGCAAAAACAATCAGCAAGAATAAACAGAAGCCAGCTTATTTCTGAAATGGAAAAATGCATCATCAGCCACCAGGAAATCGCTGGACACCAGGGTAAGTGCACAGAATTGCAAATGCTACTGCAAGGACCTTACCTACACCATACTGGAAAATGAATTGTTAATTTAGAAGGAATTGCCATTTTTATGGAAAATCTGCCTCTATCTGCTCCAGTCTGGGAAGGCGTGTTAGAGAAACAGTGCTTCTCTTCTATCTCATCCATATTTGGTGTTTGAATATATTTCATATTTGCCAGATTTTTCCAGAGCACGGATTCAGGTATGAAAGTAGGGCATTTTCTTTTCTTTGTCTGTCACCCACATGTTGCTACATGAATGAGGCTTTCAGCACTTTGCTTACCTCTCTTGTATAAATGTTTGAACATAGTCACTTATTGCACTGGCAGCATTTTCACCACTAACTGTGTCAAAGTGCTGTCTACTCACGACTGCTCCCGAACATGCATCTAGCACCACGAAGAATATCCCATGGCTATTGAACAGGAAAATCTTATCATTTATCTGCAACAAAGACAGAGGCAAGTTTTAGGGAGGCAGAGAGTAAATGACAGTGGAACTTATTCATAAGATGGAAGTTACAAGCAAGTACAATACTGAGCCTTTACAACCCATAATTTTAATGTGTCATCAGTACAGATGAAGTAAAATTGCTTACAACTGGTGAGTCACAGCAGGCAGGCAAAATCTTATTTCTCACTGACTTTGGTAAGCCAAATGGGGGATAAACACGTGAGAAATAAGGTCATCTACATTTTTTGTGCATTAGGAAGATAAAGTTGAGAAGCTGAGAATCCCAGGAGAAAAATGCTTAGTTTAGTCTTAATACAGATTCTTTTCATGTGGCTTGAAAGTACTGCTGTTCAGCAAAAAGCAATTTGACTAAGTAGCAAAGGAGATGTGGTGGGACAGTGGAGGGGGAATAGAAGCAACAAAAAGGATATTTCTTTTCCCTGGCAGCGTGACTTATCAGAAAGTTTAAAAAACGAAGTATTTATTCTTTGTAGTACTCTCCCAGTGCCTCGAGGAAGATCTAGCACGAGCAGCTCATACTTGCCACCTTTTTATAGCAAGGGATTTAATCTCTCATGACGCCCCATGAGCTTCATGTTTAGTGAGCAGAGGCTCCTTGAGGTTCCTGGCCCTGCTGCATCCCTAGGATATCCGTAGGGCCCAGCAGAGCTGCAAGGACAGACACTGCACAACCTCCTCCAAGGCCAGTCATGGCAGGAAGACACCTCAGCCCAGGCCACACACCACATAGTCCACGTAGTCTCCAAAGACCTCAAACATCCAGGAGCTCAAATGCATCCCATCTGAGACATGGGGATAACTCCAGGGAACACACAGCCAGAGTGAACAGGAAAGGGAAGTGTTAAAAAGAGGCTCCTGCAAGATGAGGGAGGCTGAACAGGATGGTGAGTGCAATAGAGGGTCAAGGGTAAGGGAAACATAAGTGTCTGGGTTATGGGTGGGTGACAGGGAGTTAGGACAATGACATACAGATGGACTAAAACCTTCACCATGGTGCTGTTTGTCCCGAGCACCTTGGACAAGAAAGCTGCAACATGTTGAATTCCAGATGTAGATGGGGCTCAGATCAGTGACCTGAACATGGGCAGATAGCAAGATAGCAAGAAAACAGCCTGCTGCATGTCTGCCTGTCCACTGCATGCTCCCAACACCTCCTCGCACCAGCCCAAGGCTTGGGTCCTGCACCAGGAGAAGCATCAGGGCACCGTGAGGTGCTTCAGCCTCCTGGGGTTGCTCCTCATCACTCTGCAGCTACGTGAGCCCTTGTGCCAACACATGGGATAAGATGAGGACATGTAGCTAAGGACAGGCTCAGGGAAAATGGGGCTGCCCCTCCTCAAAAAGAAAACTAACTCAAGCCTTGTGGAAGCTTGGATTATACACTTAAAATGTTTTTTGAGATCTGAGTTTCATCTGGCAAAACATGAACCAGAAACCTGCCTCAGTAGTGCGGGACTTCCTTCCCTCATCCCACTCTTTCTACACATCCCCAACCTTTTTAGGCTGAGCGGACGAATCCTCTTTCAAACACTGCTCATTATTGTTTTCCTAGCCCAGCCTTTGACTCAGCTAAGAGCACATGTGTCTGAAACAAAACTTCCTTTGGAAAACAATGGTTTGAACTGAAGCTTTGGGAAATGCAAAGAGGATTTATGGTGGCCCTGGTTTGCCAGCTTGCTGAGCAGGCTCCACCACGAGCAAAGCACCTGTGAGCGCGAGGTGCACGCACGAGGCTTTGCAGGTAGCAGGATGCCTCCTCAAATAACTGCCCCTTGCCAATGGTTTTGAATTAAGTTTGGACAATGCAGCCAGTTCACATGGCAAGAACTCTTGGCTGCTCCAGTTCCCTAAGGACGCTGTACTAGCTTTGCTTGGCATCTCGTAGCAATGACTGCTGTTCGGTAGCATTAACCTGGTGCACACAGAGCTTCGTAGCTGCCCTTCTCCATCCATACAGACAGGTAAGGGATGTGCAGAGACAACCTGACAACTCCAAACTCTTTCAGTAGTGAAAATATAGTTTTGTGGTTTTTTTAGTGCAGCACCAACAAAGAGAATCAGAAAAACAAACTTGTTTTTGTCCCTTAGCTCCTTTGCAAACAGTGACTTTTGGTGAGCTTTTTTCTCCTCATTCCTCTATATTAGAGAGTTGGTGTTAATTCTTCTTTTGAGGTGATAAAAGCCTTTTCTCTTCCCTCCTAAAGGCTCAAATCCTCATCTGAATAGAATAGGAGCTCCCGGGCTGCATTAATGGAGCTAATTACAGAGGAGAACAATACAGCTGGATCTTCCAGTGGAACATCCCATTTCCTCCCATCAAGGCTCAGCAGATTTTGCAAAAACTCTCGTTGGAGATAAAGTTTCCCCTGTTTAATCACCATGTCAAATGTGGTAAAACTTGTACCTTAATGAATGCGGACATCAAGTGGTTTTGTATATCAGCTGTGCTGAGGGACTGGATCTGTGCTCTTACGTACTTGATCGAGGGCTTGCTAGTTATAGCGAGCTGCAATTATGTGAAAGACAGAAACTTAAAAACTGGCTGGCTAGCCAGATTTCATCAGCAAAATGACATGAAGTACTAACACTCATATCTATGATTGCAAAATGAAGAATTCACTCTTTCAAATTGTAGTTCTTGTTCACATATAAGTGCTCCTTAGTGAAACAGCTTTTATCAGAGTCACGGCAACACTGGTCAGCAAAGACCTCTGGAGGTCATGCAGTCCACTCCCTCACAAAATAAGTTAAAAAGTCAAATCTGAACTTGAGATATTTTGCCTGTCTATTAAATCTGTATGATTCTGAAGCCACAATGCAGGATTTTCCCCCTCAACATCCTTCCATCTATGTTACACAATGCTGACCAGGCTCACAAGGAAGTTGCAATTCCCACTTGTGAAGACTACGAACATTTGGACACTACGGAGATGAAGGGACTCTGTGCAGATACAACAACCATTGCCCACCCAGGTGCTTCTCACAAGCTGCCAGGAGGTACCTGAGGAGCCCCACACGCCCTGCATGGCTCAGCCCGGTGCCGGGACATGACGGGATGCTGGGGAGATGCTGGTTGGACGCTCGACTCCGGGAAGGGGTTGGGGGCACAGCTCCAGGATCCCGCTCCGGACATCTCTGCCATGATCTTAACGCGCTCGCAGCCTCGCTCCGAGCAGTAGCTGTGTCCTTGCCGTGCCACATGGGCTTGCAGGTGAATAAATAGGTATCTGCCCAGGAGAGAGAACGGAGGGGTCAGAGCCGCCCTGTGTTCAGAGGAATGCTTGACCAGGACAAGGTCTGCACTTGTTCAATTGCATTAACCTTGCCCTTGTCCAGCCCTTGCATGCACCCCAAGCACTCACAAGCAGATAGATCCTCCATCCCTCTGAGCTCTTTTTTTCCCTAGCTGTTCTAAGCTGTTTCCAGTCGCGTTCAGTTTGCAGTTCAGGCCGAGGAAATTATATAAACAGCTCAGCTCGGCTTTGGGATCAAAAAGATGCCTGAGCTTTAAAAGCATTTTTCCTTTCTTTTCCTTTTGAAAATAAATATTTGTTTCTATTTTCTGGAAGCAAGAATGAGTAAGCCTGGTTGCTTGCCAAGGACCCAGCACATGGGGTTAAAAAAAGAAGGGGGGAAACATCCCACTTATTATGAAATCACGTCTAAAAAACAACAACAGGAAAAGAAAAAAAGCCAATCCCCTAACTCCTATCCTCTGGAAAGCTAAAAAAAGCAACACTGAATTAAACAAAGAACCCAAAGGCTGATACTGCCAGAATGCAGTTAGGTTAGGCCTATCGGCCTGCACATACCAGGCCCAGATGGCCTCTGGCAGCCCGTGGCTCTGCCCCACAGACCCACACATGGAACTGTTTACCCCACTCTTCACTAGTAAACAACCCATTTACAGAACTTGGGCGACATTTTATGTCCAAGAAAAAGGAAAGAGGAGGATTAACTACTAAATTGCTGTTTCACAATTCCTAACTTGAGAGGGGAGACTTGCCTATCTGCAAGGCCTGACAAGCAAGGATGGCTTTCCGGGACCTAATTGCTCATATGTTATGACTGAATGAATAAATATCCCATCTTATTTTAAATTTTGGCATTTGTGGATTGATTTCCAAACGAGCTGTTTAGTTAGGTAAAGCATCATGGGACCCATGGTTAGACCACAAAAACAGCCTTTTCCTCCCCAACTATTTTAGCTGACCGAGAAACAGTTTTGTAATATGTTTTTATAACCAAAGGTGTTTTAGAGTCCTTCAAGAGTAGTATTAATATTACTCACTTTTGGTACTGCTGAGTTTTTGGCATCTATAGTTCCAAACAACAAGCCCCAAGGACAGGGTGATAAGTAGCTGGGTAAGTACTGGCCTAGGGGAAGTTTTGGTCCTGCTCAAGGCAGCCACATCCCATCGGAGCATTGAGGGCTGGTTGGCACCTGCCAGAGACTCACACATGGAACTGGGGCACAGAAGCACCTCTCTTATACCCTAAAGAACTTCTTTGAGTAGTACTTGACAAGCAACTGGTGCATGTTCTCTAGCACTCATTTTATGACTTCAAAAAAGAGATGCACTGAGATGCTCTCCTTTTTTTAACAAAACAAACTATTTTTGTCAGTGCTAATTTTAAAAGTCTCTCATCAGCACAAAGCAGCTGCAATTTTCTAAACTCTCTTGGTTGGAGTCACCAGAGGACTCCCTGTCAGGGTCCTTTAGGTTGAACAGATTTAACTAAGTATTTACACCAGACTCAGCAAAATGAGCAGCCAGGATGCCACCAAGCACATATGGCACAAAATAAGCTATTTTCTTGAGAGAACACAAGGCTCTGCTCAGTGGCACAGAGGTAGACCTCGATCAGAGGCTCCTGTCTGCATTTTGGTCTGAAATCTTGCAAAATGAGCAGATGAGATGGTCACACAGTATTTTAACTGGAAGAGGGAGGTGGAGGAGGTGCTAGAGTATCCAAGGAGGTTCCTCAGCTTTGGAAACGTGGCTCCACTCACCCTGATGCCTGGTCAAAGAAGAAGAGTCTCTTGCTGGAGCCTGCAAGAACACGGTCGCGGGTGGCAACGGCCTCGTAGTGCGTCACGCTGTGCACCGTCCCCGTGCGTCGCTGGTAGACATCCGCCACCACGTGGAAAACGGCCTCCCGGGGATAGCAGAGGGCAACGAGCAGCCAGTCTCCTCTGTGGGCACAAAGGGAAAGGGAGGAAAAACACTTCAGAGCCTGCAAACAGGAGAGATGGGCTTCAGCCAAGAGCTTAATCTTCAGGGGGAAAAAACAAAGAAATGCCCCTTGAGGTCCTCCTCCTCCTTGAAAAAAGGAAAAAGGATTCCTCAAAGTTGAAGAAATGCAGAGTTTTATTTTCTTTGTCTGGAAAGAACAACGGCTGTTTATTACGAGACGTGATCCAGAGACCCCAGCTGACCTCGGAGGACTCCGAGCCAGGTGCCAGGGCTGCTTTCAAACCGGAGACTTTCTCTCCCCAGCGCCTAAGGCTGAGCTATGACCAGTCCCATCTCTCCAGTACCTCTGGGCTGGCTTCAGTGCATCCTGAACCACAGCAGGAGAGGGAAACGGAGTCCAGCAGACATTTCCTGGGGGCAGAGATTCAGGAATTACGAAGTAATCTCCGACTTGAACCAGCGCCATGCTTTAGAGAGACCTGCTTCCTCCGCTTTGCATCAACGTGCATCGTTATGGTTCCCATTAAAACTGCTCTCTCCCCCGCTCTCTCTTCAACATTCCAAGCTGTAGAATAACTGAGGCCAAGTGAAATGCACATTTAACTCTCCTCTACTAGAACTTCATCCCTCACATGTAGCTCAGGCAGACATCTGCCCCTATAGCTTTCCTTTGCCCTCCCCTTGGCATTACCAGCTCTGCCAAGAGTGGAACTGGCCCCAGACTATCAACCGAGCAGTACCAGGACCAGAGCTGTGGAGCTGGGACAACACAATTCCAGCAGTGATGGCTCCCAACGCCCTGTCCTTCCCATATGAGGTGCCACAGCAGGAGAGCATTCCCTATGGCACCATGGTAGTGCCATAGATAGACAAACAAAACCTTGGTCTTCTGTCTTGAAGGGTCCTACAAGGCTGTGCAATGCAAGGTTTCTCCAATGGCTCCATTGAAATCACTTGTTATCCATAGGGAGCAGTAAATGCAGGGAAATCCCTTTGATTTGGAGATACTTCGGGTCCACATGTCTAGACCTCTACTTTGCATTAAACATGAACAGTGCAAGACCAAAGCTCTGTCAGTCTTCTTCTGTTTTTTTCCCATTAAACCCAAAGAAAACAATATCTACAGGACGGAAGAGGGGATAGGCTGTTCTAGAATAATAAATCAAAGCCATACAAAGACCTACTGGCTTAAGCCAAATGCTGCCCTCTAGATTTTAAGCAACCCCAGCTGTGTTGTAACTCAGGACAACTAGAAATGGATATATTTTCAGAGGATTTGGCCTCTGACTAGAGGAAATTAAAGAAACGCACTAGAGCCATGCATGTAGAATATTTAAGGATAGAGGTCCAGGACACTCAGCTGTTTCGTAAGGGTGATTTGCATCAAGTTAGCACATTTCATCCCCTGAAGATGCTGTCACAAAAAGACCTCGTTACCTCCCTCCAACGCTGGGAAAGAGCTTCGGTGTAGTGTTACACTGACTGTCACCTTCCCAGGGGTCAAGAAAGGCACTAGAAAAGGAAATTGGAGGCTGAAGGGAAAAAACAAGCACGAAAAAAAAAACAAAAAAACCCCACAGCTGTGACTGTCCTGAGTCTCCCAGTGTTGAAAATGCAATTGCTGGCGTCTGTTGTGCCCATGAGCTGATTGAAATACTGAAACACTTTATATCAAGATAGAGAAGATCAAATGAAAAGCATCTACTTTAGAGCTAGTGGAGGATGAGATGGAGTAAGTACATCCCCCAGCAGAGCGTTTGGGTTGGAATTTAGCCTTTACGTAGAGAAAAGGTGTTCCTTTTCTCTCTGACTTACTGTTATTAAACAGCTTCCTATTTAGCTCTTTACTTGATATTTTTCAGCTTATACAGAAGCTACCATAAAGCCTCTCCCCTATAACTATACCTGGTAGTGCTGCTGAATTGGGTTCCACTATAGCTAGGGAAAGCAAAGCAAGGTTAGGGATGGCCTGCAGGACCCTGCCTGGCATCTGGCATCCAGACAGGGCTCCAAGGCCTTTCTTCCAGCCATTGCCAAGATGAAAGGAGACATGCAACCCCAGGCCATGAGTTTTAATTGGGCAGGAAGGGTTTGAACATTGACTTTAAAGGGACACAGAGGTACACGTGCCTCCCTCAACCACAGCACTGGCCACCAAGGACCTCCAGGCTGGTGACCAGGGACACAGGAACACAAATGGCACTAGCAGTTGGTAAGGCTTGTGCTGTCACCCACTTTTTGAGTTTTCAGTAAGAGAAAACACATCCCAAACTATGAATTTGGAGGAGTTTCAGACCCTTGCCTCAGTCCCCTGGGAGCATCTGTACCTTGATCTTATGCTCAAAGACTTGCACATAAAAAGCAGAAAAAAATCATTAAAACACAAGGGTAGGAGTCACATGGAGCTCAAAGTGCTGTCAAATATAGCGATGAGCAGGAGTCTTATTTCTTTCATTCTTGGGAGCTGCAAAAAAATACCGAAAATACTCTCAGCTAGAACATTCTACTTTTGAAGCAGCTGTCACCTTAAGTTACAGTCATATTAGCATCTATAGAAAACTTCTGAGCTTCTAAGACATTTTATATCACTAAACTAAATAACTGTGTTCACATTTTTCTTTCCCTAGTGATAAAGTTCAGCTTGTTTTAAACAAAAGGAATAGTTTTCTTTCATTTTTTTTCCTATTTGCTTTTAATAAGGCCAGCATTTTCCTATGTGTTCCTACCAAAAAAGTGGTATTTGGAGAAGTAAAATTAAACATGTGCTAGCAAAAAGTCACTGTTTAGTGAGTTGTACAAATTTGAAAATGTTTAAGGGTCTGCTGAAACCAGTCTGTGTCAGATTTGACACTCTTGCCCTCTTTACTGTCATTCAGCAATCCATCCAGTACATTTAATGTATTTAATGAATGCATTTAGCCTGCTTTTTCCCTTTTGGAGATGGATGGATAAAACTAACCCAAGAAGCAATTTTTTTTTTCACCAGGATATTGACATTTGCAGCTCTGGCTCCTTCAAGTGAAGCAAAAATACCAAGTAAAATGTTAAGAAAGTGGCCTTGTGTTTGGCCAATGACTAGTCTTCTGGGATAACTGAATGCAAAAGAAAGGAAGAGGGAAAGACAAAAAAAAGGAGGCAAGAGGTTTCCTGTTCTTGGACATGTGATATATATGTATGTGCAGACATGTGTCTATCTCATTTATACATTAAAACAACCCCTGTGGCTAAACCCCAAGCTCTGGAAAGCAAGATATTCAAAGAAGGTGATGAAGGCAAGGAGAAAGGGAGCCTGCTGTGAGTGGTGAGACCAAAGAGAGTCACGCAACTTGGAGATGGGATCTGGCTAGAGCAAACATAGCAAGAGAATATGACTGGTCACTCCAAGGAGAGAACCAACCAACACTAGTTACACATCGTTAATGTGTCCCTTCACTGTCTAGGATGGAGCATCAACCTTGGGAAAATGGGCATGATCTGGTGCTGGGGCTGCTGGTTATACAGGACAACATCTGAGCTGTGTTTTAGCCAAGGGAACTTCTAAAGCTGAGGAATATTATTCTAGAAAACAACTCCCACCGCGTTTGTTGACATGGTGTGTCACGTAGCTGACGACCATGGAAGTTAAGAGTCCAAGTCTTGATCTCACTGATGAAAATTTGGGGTAAGCCAGTGAGGGAAAGCAGCGCACAACTGAGAAATTACTTACTTTTTCCTTGGACTTGACAAAACAAGAGACTCTCATCCAGTGAGTCAGCTTCCCCCAACTGTTATTACTACTATTTAAAAACAATTCCTCTGACATTTTGGTCAGACCTATGTGAGCTGAATAAGAAAAACTGAGAATTTGAATTTGAAACTTTCCCTTTCATAAAATGGGAAGGAAGCGTAAGACCTCATGTGTAGCTTCTGTACGTTTGTCTCTCACAGACCAAGCTCTGCACTTCAAAAAGGAAAAAATGCCAAGGTCATCATTCAGCCTCCAGCTCCTGCCAAGAACCATTTACAAGCAGTCACTACTCAGTGCTCTCAAGATCACAACTCTGACTTTTATCTCCTACAAAATCTCTCAACCTCATGAGAACCTGCCCTGCACCAGGCAGAACCTCCTCTGGTACAAAACTCCTGTTCAAGAAGCCGCCTCCATCCAAACCAGCGTGTCAGCCCAACCTGGGGAACACAGAGCAGGAAACACCCACATTTCTCTCTGCTGCTGAGACAGTAGCTGAGACAGCAGCAGTGGCTTCAAAGACCAAGATCACATCCTTGTGCCCTCTCCCCGACCAAGCTTGGTTCCTCAAATCTCCATTTCCCACCACCTTGCTGGCTCTGTCACTCACTCCCTCCTCTTCTTCTCCATTGCTTTTTAAGGTTCTGCCTTCAACTCAAGCCCATTAAACACATCCCCCTCGATGACAAATACAGCTCCTGGGCAAACATCCAACATTTTTTTTCCAGGACCTTGTTATTCAGGCTAGATACTTCTGGAAGATAGTTTGCTATGGAGCAGCTAACAAGTTAAGTATCTCTTTCCTTAATAAGAGTTGTGTGTATTGAGATTTAAATGCCTTTCCTAAAAGTTATCATTTAGGATACACCAAACAGCCCAAAAAAAGCCCATTTTTAAATATAAATTGAAATTTTTGTTTTTATTCATGTGCCTCCTTAGGCAAAAGAGACAATTTTTGCTTTGCAAAGTTCTACAAATTATATAACAGACACTGCCCCAAGGTAGGCTCCTACTGTACCTCATGAAACCAAGCTCTAAGTCAGGCAGTGCTTGGCTCAAAGACAACTGAATTCAAGCAAAAATAGAACTTCCTGTATTTAAACACAGCACATCTTCTTATCATCCTTGATGTTCTTTCCCACCCTACATGCTTTCTTGCAGGAATGGCACAGCAGCTCTATTTGTCCTTCTTCTTAACGAGTTCCCAAGCACTACCTTGCTGGTTATCACATGGCCTTTCCTGTTGACGTGCCCCAGAGCCCTGTGCAGGGTCAGGGGAGGCTGGTGGCCTGGAAAAGCCCAGAGCCCTGATCCCTGGGTCACGAGAAGGGGGAAACCAAAGAAAAACCTGCATGTTTCATGGGCTCTGAAGGGGTTGCCTCAGATACCTGGGCCTGTTTGATGCTTGGATTGCTTTAATTCATTCTGTGAAACCATCAGCTCCATGGGGACATCCCTCCTCAGGGTCACCTTGTTAGTCGTGTCCTCAGCAGCTGTGAGTGTAGGCCACAGTAGGCAGAGAGGAGTGAGGACTGCGGATGCCAGGAGGCAAAGGCAGGAATTTTAGGCTTGCTCAGACAGACACAGAAATGCCAGCCCCCCTTTTGGCCCAGCTGCAACAAAACAGTGCAAATCCTGAGCTAGTGTTTTGGCAAATGTCTTAGCATAGTTTCCTTTCTTTTCCTAATCCCTTCTATCCACTAATACCTATGGTTCAAAGGATATTAGAAAAAGGCAGAATGGAGTGTAAATTTATCTGCCCATTTCTGAGGTAGTTGAATGATTAATATTGAAATAGAGATGCTATTGGTGGGGGCTAACTGTGAGACTCAAATAGACCTTACTTATTATCACGGAAATAGCTTTGGTGTTACTGATGTTATACCCAGTTTTACACCCAGGATCTAGATCAGAACTCCTGTACATACAAATAACAAGAAAGCAGTCCCAGCTTTAAACTGCTCTCTCCACTTCAAAAGAACAATTTCATCTTCACATCGTTCACATGCTCTAGGTGTGCCTGCTTGTGCGGGAAGGTTGGATAGATGATCTCTAGAGGTCCCTTCCAACCTTGAATATTCTGTGATTCTGTGATCTTCCTGTGCATTTATCAATCTGGGAAGCAAAGGCAAAAGCTCGGGGACTAATGAAGAGGAAAAAGAAACCCTTCAGGAAACATGGTAAGCTGGGTGAGTCTGCAACAAGCACATTCTAGCCTCATCTCATTATCTTTGTTTTCCCTCCAGAACTTATCACTGCTAAAGAATTTAATCACAAAAATGACAAGTAGATGAAAGTATGAATCATACTGGCATTGAAGAAAAATCAGAGGAATAACGCCCACCTCACAGCCCTGAGAAGGACAAATACAACCAGTTCCCTGGCGCCGCAGTGGGGACGCAGGGGCCATAGGCTGGTTGCCTGCACCCAAAGCCTCACTTGGGAGGAAAGCGGGTGACAATATCCTGGGGGCTCCATTTCACCCAGCGCCTGAAGGCCCCGCTCTCTTCCACTCAAGACACAAGCTCATTTCAGGCTCTTGAATCTCCAGATACTTGTGATTATGTAAGATTATTTGACCCACAGCAGAGAGAGCCCTAAAAAGGGAAAATGCTTCCCTTGGAGCCTTACTAGACCAGGCATACAGATATTTCTTGGTGCTCATAAAACACATGGAAAAAATAACCTAATAGCCACTGCTTTTCAGGCCACTTTCACAACACATTTTATTACACAATACTCCAGATATGGGCTTTGAGGAGACTTCATTCTTATCTTTAGATCGTCTGATAACACAAATAACCTGGACTGATTTACTGAACTATCTTGTGTCTTTGATAACAGTATTTGCCTTAGCTGCTTCTGCAATTAGAAAACTTGCACACACACAAAGCCTAGGTCATTAAACTGAGAATTTTTTTTCTGTCTTTGCTTACTGTATAAAGTGCTGATCTTTGCACCATTTTCAACACGCAAAAAGAAGTGGCTTCCTTGCAATCAAATAATATTTTCCATGCTCTCCTCCTGTCTTAGCAGCCCCCTCTCATATCAAACCCGACACTTTCTCTGTGCCCTGTGCTTCAGGAAGGAGATGGTAATTTTAATTAAAGCTCTTAACTTGGTTTTAAAGATAATCCCCATTCTTCCGCAAAGCACAGAATCCACAGAAACACAGAAAATAGCCTGGAGGGGACAGAAAGTGCTCCAACAAAGAGACCAAGGCCACTGCGGAGAGGTCCGGGACCCCGCTTCATAAAGCTTTCGCCCACAGAGAACAAACTTCAGAGGGTTTGGACTGGTTCTGGAGCACACTTTACTCCTGGTAATTAAAATTCCAGCCAGCACTCGCCTTCTGTTCCCTTGCCAAACATTCAGAAGACGCTTGTCCTGCATTAACTCTTTCAAGAGCATCAGTAGCATCCTTCTTCTCATCCTCACAATGAAATGCCCAGCGATTAGACAGACAAGCCCCCATAGGTAAGGAAAGGCAGTTATTCTAAGCTCACCAGCCTGGAAAAACATCCTGCAGGTCTCAGTTATGGCTTTAAATATTCCCCTCCGTCAGCTAGTGGCACAACCACCAAGATAAGTGCAAGCAAATATCTCTCTCGTTGGAAGGGAGGCTTGATTGCATCAGATGGCTTGTTCACATGAGTTTGCACTGCATAGTTGCAGCTAACAGCAAGTGGAGATAAGAGTTTTTACTTGCTTTAACTACGTATTTTGATGGAAGAAACTGCATAAGGAAGATGTGTTGTTTTTGGAGTGTCCCCTTTCTAATGGGCTTGAATCAGCAGCGCTGCCAATTCCAGATGAATCATGTAAACTCATCCCAACAGGGTTCTGCCTACCTGAGGAATCCGGATGTTTCAGTCTTTAAAACAGAAACTGGAATTACCTCCATTGGGGCTTTTAATAGGACTTGAGAGGCACTGAAAGTGTTAACTACACAAATATTCATAGTCAATATGATGTCTGATCTCCAACGAAATCCAAATCCTGGTACACATCTCCCTGACACATTCCTTATTTCCCCTCTGACCTTCTTTTAGCCAGTGCAGAGCATTCAGTCCAGAAATATGAGGGCTGTCTTGCTGAGAAAGCAATGTTCTGCATATATCTAGCCATTGGTTTACAATGACAGAATTAAAAATAGTTTAATAGTTCAATAAAGCTATGTCTAAAATTATTAATCCTAGAATACTGTTATTCAGGCTCATCAAACTATTTTGGTTTGCAACATATATGTTTTGCACAGATGTTGCTATGTTAAAAGCTCTTTTTTTGGCAGATTATGCAGTATTTTGGAATAGAAAGGAGCAAACCAAGCACAAGGCCACTTGGGACAGGTAAAAATCTTCCTTGACTTTCTAACTCTGTCTGCTTTGGGCTCCACAATTTGGAATTTCTTCCATTCCAAAAGCAGTTGGAACACAATATTTAATAAAGGTCATATATGGAACTGCTTAAGATGGAACTTGTTTTTCTTCATACTCCTAAACCCTGTTCTCACCTCCACTGCTATTCCCTTCTATGAGAATCACAGTTGCCCATGGCTGCACAGGCTTTCTGGGCATTCCATCATTGCCATCACGTCACTTTAAGTCTCGCTATCATTAGTATCCAGTGTGCTCAACATTAGGGAGCTGCTACAAGTTTCATTCTCAATTTTTTATTAGTATGACGCTTTTGAATGAAATGAAGCAAAACTGCATTTTTCTCCGGCTGCAGCATGTTTCTTATTCACAGTTCTACAAAACAGACACCTTGCCAACTTCTGGGTCAGAAAAGTCTACAAATCTTTGCCCTGTTCAAATAACTTAATTGGTCTCACAAGCAACAAAGAGAACCACAACCACATTGTGGTTTGCAAGAATGAAATGTGTTTATCACAATTGATGTTGCTGCTTGAACAAGGGGTAAACATCAAGTTGAGTTTTAACAAAGACCCACTACTGCCTTAAAATTTGAATCCATCCTTGAAGATAGTGAGCCAAAGCTTCCACAACTATTAATAGACCCAATGATAGCACAATCACCATTTAACACTGACACAATTGAATTTGGAATTGCTCTGGAATCGCAAGGAAATAGGTAATTATTTTATGACAGATAATAATTGCAAAGCTCTGCTTGTCCATGAGTGACTAATGAGTTTTCCTCTTCCTTAAAGTGCAATCAGTTATGCTAACACAGAAAACAGTCATTTATTTCTCATAATTCCTCTCTGACAGGACTGCTCGAATACTGATCCTCCAGTAACTCGGTCATGGCTCTACAGTTACCTATAGCTATTAATCAAAAACCACTGCAGTGCCACTGCCTTGGTGTTTGGTGCTGTTCATCTTTTGCAGTGTATCTGTGTAAACCATGACAAGGTTTGCCACAATGAACTGAAGATGGTGCAGGACTTTCCTAACAGTTAAACCAGTGCAAAGAACAAGCAATTTCACTGACAGAAGAAAAAATTTGGTCCTGAGTCAGTGCTGAAAGCTGTAAATGAAATTATGCAAAGTGAAACAACTTGCAAGGGGAAAAAGTAGGTCTAAAATGGGTCTGTCATGCTTCTATGTAACACTAGATGAGATGGAAGGAAACATGGAAAATAAAAGCAACACAGCCTACACTTGTGCCGTACTAAGTTGTAATGTTCTAAAATTCATGTCAGAAACAAACAGTGGTTGCAGGGCTGTTTGGATTACAGAAAATGCAAAGTTCTGTGCACATTCTTTCTGATGTATTTCTGCACTTTATATATATAGGAGATAAATTATGTGTGCAGCAAGTAGTACAAGCAGATGAACTGGAGCCAGAGCTCCTTTGGAGTGACTTCAGGCACATTAGGCCAGGACTGGCTTGGATTCTGTTTCAAAACTTATTGGAAAGAGAAATATCTCTGCACATCAAACCTCCTGGAATGAAGCAAAAGCAGAGGCATCTCTCTGCACGGTTAAGTATCAGCCATTAACACCTCACTTCAATGCTCACAAAAATTAAGAGGCTGAACATGGAGAAGGTGGAAAACTGTGAGAGCTCCAGCCCTGCTGAACGCAGAATGTTTTCTAATAAGATAGAGTGGTACCTGTTGAAGTTGATGGGGTACAGGATGACATCCTCAGGCGCTCTGCCGTCCCACTGGATGATATAAGGCTGCTCGAGCCTGACGACCGGCTGGTACTGCTGGTAGGGCGCCCCGCGGGTCACACCTTGCAGCCGCGACGGCTGCGCGGGGTGCGTCGCGCTGGCAATGGACAAGGTCAGATTCTCAGGGCGCCTGGCCTGAATATAAAGCTGGAGGGAAAGGAAAATGACAAACATGTCCATTAAACCAGCCAGGCTCAGCCATAACGTGCATTTCATCACTGTGGCCTGTAAGTGGATTTTGCCAGCAAAGAGTTGAGAACATTTGGAAAGTCACTGAAACATTTCCAGTTTGAATGCAAAGGTAAAACAGAAATAGCATCTGCAGCCATTTGTAGGGATACCATGAGGTGAGATGGGAATTGTGCAGCACCATGAAAATGCTCCCTATTCAAGCTCTTTAAAGGAGAAAGGTAATCCTGAAAATATTACAAAAGGAACTTCTTATTTATGGGTTAAAATAAGTGCACTCCTAAAACGGGCTTGTTTCATTAAAAATGAAAAAAAAAACTCTTAATTGATTTCAACTGGCTTTGTATGATGTCTAAATCTAATCTAATGGAAGCCACATCTCCACTCTCAAGTAGCAGACAAGACTGAAATTTTCAGAGCTAAATGACTTGTTGCACATGCTTCAGTGGAGAGCTCTTCCGTACAGGGACTAGGAGATGCCCTTGGCTTGGACATCAACACTCCAGACCAATTACACATTACACCCCAAATATATGTTTTCTTTTGTCCTGTCATCATCTCAAATGAAGGCCAATTCATGTGGAAATTCTTAGCTTTGGGGCTGAATATGTGATGTTCATCTACCACAGTCAGTGAGAAAGTCTTGCACAAAAGGAGGATGAACAGCCACACATATAAATCTGACTTGGCACGCAGGGATGTTGCTTGTCATATTCCTGAAAGGCTTCAGTTACACTAAAGGAAGCTGGTTCCTTCCCTCTCTTCCACACAAAAAGTGCTCTTTGCATGAGGAACTTAAAATATCAAACATAAAAAGCCAGGTTAGTTCTGAAATATCTACGTTTCTATCCAGCACAATTAGTTTTAAACTCAGTTTCTGTCCTTGAGACAAGTCAAAATGGATGCAGTAGTTGTTTAACAGATTTTAATACCATGGGCAAGCATACAAGCACAGCCAAGACTAGCAGTCTCTTGGCACCTATATGAGCTCCTGCAAGCTCTTTCTGGACCTTGCTACGAGACCTTGGCCCTTTACATCCCTGTATCTGCTTCTCCTCCCTCTCTCGACTACTTAGACTTCAAGCCCTGCCATGCAGACCATCTCTTGCTGTTTAATGTATGGGCTTGTTTCAGATGGGGTGTCTAGCAGCTGCACATTTGTTTTAGGAGTCAGGAATCGCTTTCCTGACTCCAAACCACAGCCAAGAGGCAGGTGCTTGCCATGACATTTGCTTTGCCTTTCCATGGACCACACAAGCCTCAAAGTGGCAGCCTCTTTCCCCTTTCTTCTTGGACCATGACTCCTTGGCAATAGCAAATTAACTTGACAGAAGACAGAGGAGGGGTCTTCAGCATGGGGGTTATTTAACTTGTAGTCTATTTATGGCATGATATTTTTGGAATTGCTTCAGCTTAAGATCTAAAGCTGCAATTTTCCTGCCTGGAAGTTGCCAGTTTGGCTCCCCGTTCTAGTTGTGTGCTCTAACAGAGGTGCTCGGTGCTCAGAAAAAGCCCATGCTCGAGTCTGCCCTTGGCAGGGCTGAGTTTGGGCTCCTCAGCTCCCACGAAAGGCAGCTCACTTGTGCCTAATCCCCGCCTGGCCCCTGGATCTGGGCTGCAGTCAAAAAAAAAAATCATCCAAAAGTGGTTGTAAAAGTTTCTTGGATATTCAGTTTGTTCCTCCTTTTCCAGCAGTACAAATCTTTAATGGTGAAACAATGCTCTGAGTAATATCTACAGATCCTTTAAGATTAATGCATATCCCAAAGTTGTATCGAACACCAGATTTTCTTGATGGCTGAAAACTATTGATCAAGTAATTTGCCCCAAACAATCTCTGCGTAGCAGCTTATTTGTTCTTCATGGCTCAGAAAAGAACAAATTACTTTTACCGGCTGATAAAAAACCCTCTTATCTATGAAACCAAAGAGCAAAACCTATTTTCCCTGAAAATTCAAGCTACAATTGGAAATTCAGTTATGTGCAATGCAATACATCACCCTTCAACCTCATTTGTGCTCCCCAGTGGGTACAGGGCTGAGGTCAGAGGAGACAATCAGAAAAGTCCCTTCTGATCTGAAAGCTTATGAATGCATTAATCATTCCCAATCAAAACATCATTTCTATGAAAAAGAACAGTGAAAGCGATGTCTGATATTGCAAAATAATACTCTCCTTGTATCTTGCCAGATAAGAGACAACAATTTCTGCCATGTCACGGTAAACTTTAATGTTATTTCCTTCAAATATAGGAAAAAATAACCCAGAATGTTAAAGGTGGCAGCTTTAGTGCATTTATTAGAAATTTAAAAGCAACAATGATAAAATAAACCAATAAAAAAACAACAAAGAAACACCTTGAAGCCAATCCAAAGTTCCTAAATTTGAGACTACCAGGCATAAAAGACTCCTTAAGCTATTTGACTGTGTTTAAAAATAAAAAAAGGCAAAACCATTATGCACAGCCCATGTTGCTTACTACGACTATTGGGTTCAATAAAGCACTGGAAGAGGTTGCCAGATGTGGCCACAAAAAGATGGCAAAGAACCTGGGTCAGGAGCCAAGTGTCACAGCCTCTTTCCTCCTACACCTGTTATTTCATCACATCTTTACTCACTTGAACAACCTTGGAGAACTTTATGGCTTTCCTTCTCTGCACTTACATTTGCAAAACTTGTGAGTAGGAGCAAAAGGGAGGAGGAGAATTTAGTTCTAGGTTAAAAACCCCATCTTCCCAGCAACATCTGATTTTTCATTAGATCTACCAAATTATTTAAAAGAAAAAAGGGGGTCGTAATGATACTCTAAAATATGAGAAGTGGTGACAGTTTAATGTTCTAGGAGAAGAGCTAGTTAAAATGCCATAAAATGTGATCCGACTACTTGCCTGGGTGCTTTAATGGACATAGTTGTCATTTTAGCTGCTTAACACTTCATGCTGGAAAGATGTGTCAGATTTCCCTCTGCTTACATGGAAATTTTCCCAAGTAGATTGTGAAACTGAGAAGATAAGTTTTTTTACAATTCATATGGGATTTGCTATTCAGCTGGGTAGTGAATATGAAGATAAGCAACATGCAAAGTACTGTACTGGAACAGAAAGTCTTGGTTTCTGAGGCACTGTTTGCTTGCTTTCTGGTTTCTTTAACATTGTTTGGCTGCACTGCTGGCTGTCCAAGTAGGCCAAAAATCTTAAAAATGAGAAGCTCAAAACAGGTATTCTGCTCTTCAGGCTGTTTGCCTGGTCAAGAAAGGATTATTTCCCAGTACAACACTTTTTCTTTCCTCTATGAAGTTTCCAAATTAAGACCTTAGAATTACTTCAGAAAGCAAATATCGGTTTTTCTTTCTACAAGACATGCTGGGATCAGTTCTGGCCCTAAACACAACAGCAGCTTTGCTGAAGTCAGTAGAACTACCTTGAATTTCTACCAGTGTGCATCAGAGACCAAAAGAGGAGCTCTTTGTCCACCCAGAGACAGCATTAGCAGAAATACATCCTGCAGATCTTTCCTTCTGCACAGCTTGTGAGATGTGGACACTCCTCTAGCATTATGGACGACACGTGCAATGTTGCCAGTGCTTGGAAAAGCCAACTTGCCCAGCACAGCTGGGTACGTCCTGCATCTCCTGCTTGCTTTCCATGTAGATATATCAGTGTGCAAACCGGCTGAGCAGCTGCTGGATGTGCATGTGGATGCCAATGGAAGGAACATAACATGCACAGGGGAGACACAGGAGCAGCATGATCCCACTCACTGCAGAAACAGCATCAACAGAAATGGAACAATTTCTATTTTAGCCACCTGCAAGAAGGTAGCGACCTGGTGGAGCAAACTGGTGAAAAATCACCAACTTGGCCTTTAATTATTTTGTAGGAGCAAGCATCCATTTCTCCTTAATTCAGAACTTGCACTAATTGAGTTATGCAGCAATCTCTCATGAATATTAACATCTTTTCTGCTACGCTGATACAAGAAAGTAGCATATACTGCCCAGAACACTGCCTATTTTATTGAAGTATCAAAAAAAAAAATAAAGGGAAGTTGCACAGCCTCTTCTGAAAAACTGCTGCAAAGTCAGTGAGGAAGCCGTAATTCTTCAGTGTCTACTGGGAGCCAAGGCATTCGCCTCTGGATTTCTGTAAAACTCAGATACTTTGGGAATCTCATTTATGTTTTCTGCAGGACGGCAGGCCTCGAGGAGCCTCTGCTTGCAGCCTTGGGAAACCTCATCCACCTACGTGGAGGTAATTATGGCATGTGCCGCTCCCTGCATTTTTCCTTCATTACAGGCCCCTGCAGCAGCTGAATGGCAGGGTGACAGGACACCTAGGACTGACGGAGCCTGCGTGAGTCATCCAGACTTGCCAGGAGCTGCAGAGCTGCCAACTCCTGCGACTTCCCCGCCAGTCTGGCCTCTTTGATGTCCTTCCTTAGAGCCTTGCACTGTTTATATTGCAACAGGGCTGCTCCAGCTGCCCTTACAAAGAGAGGGGCCGGGCCTGTTTTGACAGCATCAAACCCACAGGCTCCCGAGTGAAAGAGGGAGGACAACGAAGGCCTGCTGTTTATTCCATGTGTAAAGCTGGTGATTTCCAGCTGACCCCAGGAGTTTTGCTGGTAGCTAAAGGCAGGCCGGGCGCTGCAGCGCTCCTGGCTCCCTGCCGAGGGGAAGCTCGGGAGAAGAGCTCAGGGATGCAGCGCCGAGGGACACGAACCAGGCGTGAGGAGACCGGAGCACGAGATGGCAGAAGGAAACACCCCAGGAAAGTCTCCCCAAAGAATGCACTTTCCCAAGACTTCTCCTTTCTTGGGCAAATCAAATCCAGGAAAATAAGAACAAGAAAAATGAATGAGACAACAAAGGCAGAAGGAATTCCCTGAACCATAGGCACTTTGCTCCGAAAGGATTTGGCTGCAGCACTAGCTGGAGGCTTGGAGCTC
>JAUBOD010001086.1:733487-747298 GCA_032353885.1 Nothura maculosa | reverse complement strand
TATATATATTAGTACAAATTATTTGCAACTGAACAGCCCCTGCTGAAAAGGTTTAAACATACAAGAGCACAAGAGAACAGCAAGCACATGACAAATGGAGAGCAGTTACAGGGGGCACTTGCACCAGCTTCAGTAAACTTCTATTTTAAGTTAAAAACTTCAGATAAATGTAACACCTTTTATCACAAGAAGTTATATAGAGACAAGATCCAACCTAACAAAAAAGATAATTCCAGACTAAACAAAAGGACAGAGTCAATTTACATAATATGAAACCATGAGAAGGATACAACAATCTCCCTAAAGGAAGGATCTAAGCCTGATGTGTGTTACACTGACACTAGTTTTCATGTTTCTCAGTGTTTTTAGATTCACATTTGAACAACAAGTGGAGCTTCCTGACCTTGGTGTCCTGCAATTAAAGACTGACTTCCAAACACTTTAAGTTACCAGCTTCCCATGAGTCCTGAGGAAGAGAGAGAGATTCAAACTATCAACACAGATAAGACTGCAAATTTAAAAGCAAAAGGATTTCCTCAAAGAATGACCATGCCAGGTCTGAAGATACCCACAGGCTCTGTCCTTCCTCGTGCTTGCTTTGCTTCTTCCAAAGGGCTTTCCCAGAGCAGTCTTGCTTTATACCAGTCAGTCCCAAGGCACTGGGAGTAGATGACATGCTAAAACAAATCTCTCACTCCAGATAGTTTAAAAATAGAGCCCTGGAGCTAGCCTAACGAAGCATCCTCCATTTAATTAAGATGCGCTGTAGCACAGAGCCATGAAAGACAGAGGCTGAGCTTTATTTATCAAAGACAGGAAACCTTTACTGGACACTAAGAACCACTTATATTGAGCACAGCATCAATAATTCACAAGAACTCAGCCAGATTCATTCCATTATATACTCCTTACTGTAACTGGCATACAGAAATCCATATGGCCGGGCTCTGCGGTACATTTTCTCAACAGGGACAAAGGAAATTCTGTCGCTTGCCCAGCAAAGCCGAGGCCACCATGTCTCCGTGTGTGAGGAATTCCCCATCTTCACCCCCACCTCAGCCTGCCGGGGTATTTGGATTTAAGCCGTATCCACCACACTGCACGTCTCCCAGTACAGCAGAGGTGACACAAAAGATCATAATCCCCCCAGCACTTAAAAAATGTAACATCTAAGAATATGGTAATTGTTACAGCCTTGCAAAATGCCTGCACTCTCTTTTGGATATTCTCTGCTCAATGCAGAAAATAGGATAAACACACTCAAAGCTGTACTCCCATACAGGCTTTTGAGAAGAACAAGAAAGATTTAGTATCTCCACGTACCTAAAGGATACTTTTATATATAGATTCTAGGTAATATGTGTCAATTAGATTAACTGTTGTTGAAAAGTCTCCTCCAATTCCTAGGCAACAAAGGAAAACAGCAGTGCTTTATTTAGCTGCGTTTTCCCAGTCCCTGGAAGGCAGCGCTTCCCGAGCGGTTCCCGAGCAAGGAAAGGCCTTGCAAAGCAGCAAAGAGCTGCCCAAGGCTGCAGCCCACATCAGCTGAGATGACAACGGCACGAGCTCCTTTTCTTTCAATAGAATGGGCTGCAGTTTCTGGAATTAGTTATCAACATACAGGCACATACAGTGACCACCCTGGTCGCTAATCCTGATGTTTTCAGCATCCTGGTGTTTCTAGGTGATGAGAACAGATTAACAGCATTAAAAGACTAGTTGTTCTATGTTTCATATTTAATAGCTTGCAAGTTATATCAGTGAAATATGTGGCAGTGGTACAGCATTTTCCTCAAATCATTTATTCATAGCTACACGCAGAAGACAAGCTGCTAAAAGATTCACTTTCATGCCCACAACGGAAGGTAACAATGAAAAGGCAAACACACTAAGCAAAAAATCAAGCGCTCATATCTCAAAATCCTATTACAGGAGAAAAAGTTAAAGCCATTTTCACACTATTCCTCCAAGATCCCTGGAAACCTGCATGCAGCCTCTCATGGAGCACCAAAGCCATGAGGAATTGTATGAGCTGGAATGGAAAACCCCTGAAGAATGAGCAGATAACCCAGCTCCATCATTTCTTCTCATGCAGAAGCATCAGCAGAGCTCAGGTGGTGATTGCAGATCTCCCACAAAAAGAGGCAGAGAGGCCAAGGAGAGCACAGAAAGGAATTACAGAGAAGGAAGGCAGAGGGGGCTGCTACAAAAACTGAATTGATAAAAAAAATTAGCATGTTGGAGCTGGCCTAATACCCCTAAGAGGACTGGCTACTGATATATGTAACTGTCCCCATTATATGAATATTTTATCAGCCATCAATGTATAAAGATGACTCAGCTGGCAGCAGGATTTCTCCTTTCTCTGTACACTTGCATTAATAGGCTCAAACAAAGTTTTTAGGACTGAACTTCTCTCAAAGCTATGCATTATGTGATATACATATTTAAGGACTCTATGCAAAGGGCGGGTATAAAAGCAATCATAGCTGGTACTATCCAGGAGATCATGCATCCTGTTTGGGCAGTCCTCTTGAATTCCTTGGAAATATTTCACATTTCTTTAAGGTACTGGAACCACTTCCCTAGGTTTAAACCTGACAGGCACTATTTTCCTTGGATTTAAAATGAAGCCAAGTTGCATTTCCAGGACACCTGCAGGGTCTTGTGAAGCAGCGACAGGAAGGCTCTCTGCTTGGGTAAGCAGCACTGCAGCCCCCACCCTCCCCACACCCAAATAAATGGAGGAAAAACATCTCAGTTTCCCAAGTGCTGCCAACACCCCCGGCTTTATCAGTGAGACTCGGCTGGCACTTAAGCACCTGCGCTCAGGGAAACGGAGACCGTTCACGGCCTGACAGAGACCCGCTGCTCTGCTGATGGTATCTCCTGCCCTCTCTCAATTACACACTTTCATCTCGAGCCTTTAAATATTATTAAAAGGACACTCAAAGTGATAACAGCCACATGGAAGACGAGCACTTCATGAAAATAATCTATTACTAGCAAGATTTTTTTGGAATAACAAAACAATTCATTCGAAAGCAAGAAAATCTCAGCATTCCTTTGTTTCTCACTATTTATATATTGTCATTATTCTAAATCAGATTCATCAACACTTTTTTGATGTGGTACTCAAACTCCAATCTCGGAGTTTTAATCGTGACTTTACAGCAATATTCCAATGGAGAAAGGTACAGGGAGTTAAGGAAATAAGGCACAAACAGCAGCTCAGGCAATGCCCTTACAAATAAGCATACATTAAGCATTCATTTCATGCTGATGTTAAAGATTAACTTTCTATGTCACAAAAATTTTCCTATCTGATATTGACTATAGGTAACTTCTTACCTACTTTCAGGAGAAGAGAAAGAGAGAAAAAAAAGGAGATTTAGGCTCTTTATCATTTACATTGCAACCCTATAGATACAGAAGTTGCATTTCATTTCTAAGGATCTCCAAGTTCTTCCACTCTGGTCTCAAGTATAGACAGACTGGACCCCACCAGGGTTAAAGACCTGCTGCTCCATGGAACCTATGCATTATCCAGACTATGTTTAAGCTTACACTGTTTTACATTTCATTTCCCTCCTGTGAATGTTCCTTCTTTTAAGGAACTTTCAACAGACTAAATGTTAAGGCGTCAGTAACGCTCACGCAAATCTAAAGCCAAGTTGGTTAAAAAATTACACAGCAATCACTGAGATTAACAGCACCAGATGTTCTAAAACAGCAGACCCCAGATAACTGGTTTAGAGCTTAAAATCAAATTTCCCATTCAAAGCTTTTATCTTCACAAACCCAGGAGATAAATCTCTCTCCCCTTTCTCAGTTAATATTACTTGAAATCGAATACATGAAAACCCAGCACGAAGCACCGGTTCTCCTTGTGTGTTTAGCTAAAGTGCTCCCCAAACCTGCCTTGTGCTCCCCAGGAACAAGCCAACTTAGGACCAGAACAGTGATTTACTAAAGCAGCACAGAGACTTTTGCATTTAACTACACTCAGATTTAATATCAGTAAATTTAGTGGATATTTAAGTAACAGATGCTAATTTAAGAGATGGACATTAAGAGATGGAGCTGCTTGCTCCACCTGATGCCAAAGGTCGATACCAACCTCCTGGATGGTGACGTTTGTGGTTTTCTGTTTGCCCCCGTATCGGTGACACAGCCCTGGGAACCAAACCCTACCGTGCGCCACTATCACCGGAGAGCAACAGGTTGTGCAGGAAGAAATGATATCAAGGCAGCTAAGTGCGCTCAGTGGCGCACAATAAACCAGCCCAGCACAAAGAACAGTCCTGTGCTGCTGGAGTGCTTATATTTTGAATTACAAGATAACAGCGCAGTAAAGAAAGAAAGAGGAGGTGTATGAATGTCTGCACGAGGGCTGAATGCCCATTTGGAGGGCAGCTTTGTGTCTGTGGGGAGCTACCTGTTGGCTACAAACGGCTGCTGTGCTTCACCAGCAGCGCCTGGCATGTTTGGCCCTCCATGCAGTTACATTTCATGAATGGCTCTTCCCATTCCCCTCGTACTACAGGGCCTACAAGAAAGAAGAAAAAGAAAAATATTTACCTGGAAATTTAAAAGAAAAAGATCTAAAGAAAGTCTGGTCAGATATTACTGTGAAAGGCAAAAAAAGAACAGAGTTCACATTAGACTACTACCCAGAAATCCTGGGAGTGGTGAAAGAATGAAAAATGAGTATGAAACCAGTGGTTTTAAATTCAGTCTTTCTTCTCCTCAGAATCTAAATAACAAAACCAATTAGGTTTAAGCCAGCATTGCCTTCTTTTCCAAAATGACATTTGCTTTATTGTAAGAAAAATAGAAAATTACTGTGGTTGTCCAAAGAGAAAAGAATCTTTGATTCATTTTTTCCAGCTGCCAAAATGCAACTGGTCCAGGACTACATCCAGATAAGCAACATCCAAGATACTTAGGTCAAGTGCTCTTCATTATGATCATTACTAAAGTGGATTTTTGGATGGAGAGGGTAGTTTCCCCAGATAAATAGAAACTGGCATCTTCTAATTATGTCAACAGTGTCTGTTCAGCGCCACATGCAAAATGGACTGCGGCCTTAAATGAGCTCTGACAGAAGGGTATCCAGTTTGGAAGGGTGGGATATCTGGCACCAGCTTGCTCGGTCTCTGCAGAGTAACAAAGGATGGAAAAGAACTATGATAAGGGAGATTTAACAGCCTCTATTTCCTCTAAAACACATGGGTCAACATGGAAGATTTATGACCACCTGATCTTTTCCCACAAGAAATCAGATTCAAGTCATATTTGAGGCCATCGTTATCTTTTAAACCACTGGTATCTTGGCTTCTTGTCTGGAACAAATACAAACCAAAGTAACTCTTTCTTGGAAAGAAAACTATAAATTAAAAATGATTATTAAAAATATTAATTGCAAGTATAAATCATAAAAGCAAGATACAGAATTAACTGTATTGGTTTTGTAGACAGCATTATGAGTTTAAAAAAAAATTTTAAAAAAATCACATCACATTACAGGCAAAAGGCCAGAGGGTTTCCATATTGGAGAAAAAGTAGTTGGGAAATTGGTGGATTTTCAGCATAAACACGAACCTTATAGACACAGTGGTCAGGGTCTTATGTCAAACACCACTTAATATCTTCATCTACTGCACTGGCTTCTGAAAACTTCCTGTATCAAAAAGGTTCCTGTAACTCATGTGAAGGCACAGGGTAATGATTAACCAGAATGAGACAAAGGTTACATGCTCATAAACTAATAACTATAAAAACAGCAACCTGACCCCACCTTTTCTACAACCTTGCTACTTTTACAGTAGGCTAAGCTTGATAAGATGGTTACATCTAGACTGAAACACTAACAATTTTTGTACCGTTGCCAACACACATTAAAAATAAGCCTATACTAGAGGGAAAAAAAAACCCCAAGACCTAATAGCAGGGGGCAACAGAAAGAAAAAGTGAAAAAAATGTACAATTTATCTTGCTATGCAAGTTGAGGGACATGTCAGGTTAAAGGAGAACACCACGGACTGGCTCTTGACCAGCTGCCTCAAGGTAAGAATTACCCAGCGACATTTCCAAAACAGATTCTATGCAGAATTAACTTATTTCAACTATAATAAGTATCATGTGCTTGGGAGGGTGACTATAAAACCTTGCTAGCTTTGCATCAAAGGAAGAGAAAGCTGGAAAAGAGTTTTCTGTATTTTCCCCTGGAGGATGTGCCTCAAAACCAGGGCTGTTTTCTAGAAAGATGCCACTTTCCCCAGGCTGTCATGAAGCTAACACCCTACATGCAGGCGTGTAAATCCACCAGATGCTGAGCAAGACTATATGAAAACTGGACAAACATTAATATCTACACAAACCAACCAGGCCAACATTTCAGGCAAGCTAGCTAGTCAAAAATTCCCTTGAGATATATATATTTGATACAGATGGTTCCATATACATCAAATGGAAAACGCTTAACAAAAGCCCATCTGCATATTGTAATTGGCTTCTCTTTTACTTTGCTCATTACAAGATGTTCAGTATTCTGCATTGTGCAACAGTTAATAGGACCTTAAAATGCAGCCAAAAGGTCTTGTATAATTTAAAATAAATAACTCTTAAATTCCATGAAATAATGATTATCTAAACATTATGTCAGCTCCTCCGTGCACTGGAAAGACTACACAGTAGGTTTTGCTGCTCTGTTGATTTTGAGCATCGTTTTTCAAGGTCCATCAGAAGACATCCAAACTACCCATCCAGCCAACCTCTTCATTTGAAAGAAAACACGTCACATAGAACTATTTCAAGAGCGCTTCCCTAAGAAAAATGTTGTTTTCAGAATTTTCAAATGTGCTGGATCCCATTTTTCAAAGATGTACTTAGCGTTTCAAGTGACCATACCCATAAGCAATATTACTTCTGGAACAGCACAAAGTTCTTATAATAAATTCACACACAAAAATAGAAGCAATTCTTGGAGTACTGCTGATTTTACTGCTCTGGGCTTCAAACACACTAACTTCAAATCTTCCCTTGTACATCAAACTCATTTTTCATTTCTGAGTCCACATGGGATTCCCCTACTTGAAATGTTTGTGGAGATATCACAGATAGATTTCCATGATTGTAGGGGCTTTCCCAAAGATGCTGAAATGCTCATAAAGACCAACAAAATCAAGGGAGGCGGGAAGGGAAGGGAAATCAAGACACGTCCTCCTCATCAGCAGGGTTGCACCTTCGCAATACTCGGTCTTAGGGTCAGCAAATCCAACCACAATGTAACGTCAAACTTTCATCCTACAAAGCTAACATTTATTTAAAAAATATAGGCATAGAGAGTGATAGCACCAGTAGAAACCCATCACCCCACAACGGGCATGCACTTGCACCTGAGACTGTGGCAGACAACATTGCTTCATGAGCAAGCTGGTCACAAAAGTGTGCCTTCCTCAAAGCAGCCCTTGCAATAAGGAATTACGTGCTCAATCCCTAAGCTGATAGATACTCTGCCCTATTTATCCCATTCTTTATTCTTAGCCCTCTATTAAAAGCATCTTTGTTCCTCCATGTCTGCTCAGCGCTTGCTCAGTTCACAAGCCACACATGCCATGTGCTCACACAAGCTGGAGCACAAAGAGGGCACCACCAAAATGCTCCTTTGGCAACAGGAACAAACTGCAGCTTCATTGGGGGCAGCTCGAGTGTGCAGCTACCTATGGCACTCACCTGGAAGTCTGAAGGAAGTCAGTCAGGAGGAAGAAAGACTCACCTGGATCCTTGAAACTGCTTATTCACAAACTGGTCCTTTCCATTCAAATAGGAACAAAATACTCCAAGTTTAAGCTTAGCTCTAAATGCTAAGCTCCCGCTTGATGCCCAAACAACTCTGCTAACTTCCCAGCACCCACACTTGCTTAGGCAGCCCCTCTCCACCCCAGTTTCCCTTTTCCCTCCTTTGCAACAATTCCGCCTTGGATGACACTTTGCTGGAAGTGAGATTTTACTACTGCCAAAAGTTACTGACGTATGAAAATGCAGAGCGTGGTTCTCCAGCACATCCCACTATCCAAACCAAATCAAACCAAACCTCTAACTTCATCCACATCTTTCCTTTGGTTAAAGGTATCGACACAGAATTCTAGAGTTAAGGTCCAAAGCTCAATCTCCCTTCAAATGCACTTGCTGTGCATCTTTGCCATTTAGACTAGGCTGGAAAGACCCTTTTATATTCACAATTGTAGCTGCTGTGCTAGGTTAGCTTTATATCACAAAACAGGAAAACAACACTAAAAGATTAACAAATATTGGGCTTCTTGGTGCCTTAAGCATCAGTCTTGGGTGATTTCAATTCTCCACTCTACACTTACTTCTACAGATGCAAACAGGTTGTCCAATTACTGTATTTTAGTCCATACAGAACTGTTGTTTGAGAGAGAGAACATTCAGCATAAGCTCAAAACTACCAGACAAAATAACTTAGCACTACTGCAATTCAAGAAGTACAGGCCTTTCCAGAGCTCCAAAAAAAGGGGCAGGGAGCCCCTTATCTGGCTCGGGGATAGGGGCCTTCAGCTTCCCCTGTTCAGTGGCACCCAAAGGCACCTCCTGAAGTTCATCAACAGACTGAACTCTGCTCCTTTTAGCTGCTAATTAGCAAAGCCAGCCTGGTATAAGCACGGTACCTGCAGCACACCCCAGGCTTATTTTACGATGCATTTCAACCCCTCACAGCTCAGGCTTGTAATTGATATATGTTTGTGAGGGAGGGTAGAAAGGAATGCTAGTTATCCATTAAATTTATTACCAGCTTTAGGCAGAGGAAAAAAAAAAAAGCTAGGTTATTTTTCCATTTAACTTATTAGTGCTAGACAACTTGGGGATTCTTGGCTTTAGAGCCAATACAGAACTCAACTGGAGGCACTAGTTTCCTGATATTTTGCTTAAAAATACACTTGAGGTAGATTTTAACGGTAGAAGTTACTACACCCAGATTTTCCTCTCCCCTAGGTAAAGCTGATCTTAAAACCAAAATGCAATTCAGATATTGTAGGCCCCAAACTGCTAACTGCTCAGCATTTCTTTCACTCTATTGGATCTTTCTGTGGGGAAGCAGCACGGGACTGAGAAAGCACCAATCTCACTCCCCCCAAGCCCTTTTCTCCATTCCATGTGGAACCCCAAAATTGTCAACGTTTTCTCCACAAAACCAACTGCTGCCAGATGACCATTTTTGGCAGTTTAAACATTACTCCTCATATAGTTTATTCACAGCACCCACATCCTCAGGTCCCTGCATAACATTGCTAAACGCTTTCCTTTCTGGAGGGGGGAGGCTTGTGGGACTTGTTTTTATACTTAGAGGCACAATAATGAGTTTTTATCCAGCTAGAGAGGAAGTCGATTGCCTTTCTCTCCCATACACAAGTTAATCTCTCACATGGCACTGAAAGCAGATGAAAACCTTGAGCTGCTTCACGCAGACTTTAATGATGCATCCCTCTAGAATCCTCTATGGACAACGCTCTGATTGCATCAAGAGCCAGGCCTGTAATTCCTATAGGGTAGAGGAAAATAAGCTGGCCACCTCTGGCTGCTGAATCTCAGGACTATCTATACATACATATATGTTATTATAGGATAACAACTACGGTTACCCAAAGGTTCATCCTGCCAGAGCTCAGCAGCAGAGCCAAAGCACTCTCGTCAGTGAAAACTTCATTTCTTTTAAAACCAGCTTTGATCTTACAGCCCTGACAGAAGCAGGAAAACATTTAGCAAAACTCCTTTCTCGCCTCCGTGACTCATCTGCGTAAGGTGACACCGAAGCTTGCGAAACATTTGGGATAACTTTGAACATCAGAGCACCCGTTTTAAACAGTTGTTGCTATTTGTCCCTGGGCTGCTCATGATCCGACTCCGCTGCTGCTGCTCCCTGCGCACACAATGACAGGAGGCTGTTCCACAGACATCTATTTTTAAGCAACATTGCATGCAGTTTTCCTTGCAGCACTGACCATAGAAGGTAGAATAAGTTAAGTTTTGAAAACAGTTTCTTTAAAAATTAATGAGTACACAACACAAATTTTGCAAATATTATCACATTGTTAAAATGGAGATAGGAAAACCCTGTTACAGTTAATGATAGCTATAGTAGAATAAAAAAAGTCCATGGATGCTTTTAAGAAACTGCACTTGTGACCGGCTCGGGGAAGCATATTTAAAGCATAAGGAGTCTGCTGTGGCTTGAGAGAATATGGAAAAAAACATTACATAGAACAACTGCAGTAAAAGGCAATACATGGAAAAGTTCAACCTCATTCTGCTCTTAAGATGCACTGTTGGAAAAACCTCCCTATGCACAGCTTACCTGCCACTTAGTCCTGCCTACCAGGTAGTAAACTGTGAACAAGGAAACAGTGGAATCCAGAAGCTGGAATTTATGGCTCAGCCCAGGGCAGCCTTCTGCTCTCAAACAAACTCACTGCTGATTTGTACCAAGCCTGTGCTTACACTTACCTATTTTTATCTGAGGGATACACGTGTGCAGTAGCAGACACTATCAGCAGCCTGGAGAAATCACTAAGCTGAATGTCTCAAAGTCCTAAAATGTTCAGGTGAGCAAAACCAGCACTGCTCCAAGGACAACACAGGTCCTTGTGTGGTTTCAGGGCTTAATCTACACAGAGTATTTAGCTCAGATGAGCTCCATTATGGTCTCTACCAACATATTTTTCATGAACTGGATGTATCTAAGTTCAGTGGTAGAAAGAAGATGTGATTCATAGAAAGTGACAGAACAAAATACACAAAAGTCTTCTTGGAAAGTTACACTGAAAGTAACAGAAGTTAGTACGGCATCTTCCTTACACCAGCGTGCACAGTGAGGGAGTTTATTCCTACTATTAAACATCTTGGAAAGGTGATGAATGCTCTGTATTCGTCTCCAACAAAACATGACTCTGCCCTCGCAGCCTTCCCCAATGGGCACACTGCAATTTAGTCAATTAAACACTTCCTGCAACCCTGAGCGGGAAGCAAATAAGGCTAAATCTTTAAGACGGTTTCAAGAGACTATGTAGAACAAAAACCTCAAGTCAACTCAGTGTTGAAATACTCATTCCAGGAAACTTGGACGAGATCACACCTGGCATGACGGCACTAATGAGAGACTTGGTTGCAATGAAAATTAAGTTAGAAATAAACTATTTGATAGATCAGGAAAAGAGAAAAACAAACATTGAAGCTATTACTGCCCAGGAAGCTGTAGCCACTTAACAAATCAGAATGGAGACTGCCTAAACCGATACAACCTCAGCAGATTAGTTACTACTCTAGACTAATCCAATTAGACAGGTTTCCTGATTTTGCTTAAATGAAAAGTGTAACACTTGAACTGCAAAGGAAACATCAGTAAGGGGAGAGAGCGAGCCAGCACTGTGAATAGTAAAATACCCCTAACAACAAAGGTTATAAATTCTTTTAAAACATCATATTTGAGAAAAAGGTTTTTAAAATGATTTAAATTCTGAACTATTTACCACCCATTATTAATAGCCCGTGCATTTAATTATACCATTTCACAGCAGCAAACATTGCTACACTTAGACAGTTGGATATATCAATACCTTTCCTATTCTGAAAGGCAGTTACCAAACTTATTAATTTGCTAAATCACTAGTTACGAGCACACACTATTCATAAGAAGGACCAACCATCTGGCTAGCAGTAGGAAAACGAGTAACTCGAACAGCACGGTCAAGAATTTGCAGCCATATTTGTAATCCCAGTCAGTTGATTATCATTCCAAAAGTCTGCCAGCAAGCTGTTTAGTCCCAGTGTAGTGTTAATTCCTGCCTTACTTGGAGCAGCTCTACAGATACACTGAAAAATTAGAATTTGTTAAAGATCAGTTGCACTTCATGGGCATAATTTAGAAATAAATAAAAAATCCAAGACCTCCAGCATTTCAATGATTCCTTTCTGCCACCAGGTAGAATGGCTGCTGGCCTTGAACAACAAGAGGTTCCCATAGAACTTGCAGGAATAACTAAATGTTTTCCTATGACATAGTGAACTTGACCTATTTTAAGGCTTCCCTTTTAACTTTGCATTACAGTTCACTGCCCTATGATTACAGACCAAAAATAAGGAACTTGCATTAAGAACTAAAGTACATACATACAAACTATAGAAAGTGACAATTGAATCACTGTAACAAATCACTGTAACAAATGGTATAACGTGATATTTTATACCATCAATCTGACTTGTATTCTTACAGTAGAACCTTTCACTTAATTCTGTTGCATTGATTTATTAATAGAGCTAAAAATGATCTAAACCTTACAACATTCATATTAGAGAATTCACAAGCAAAAGACTATTGTTTTGGCTCACACTTGGCATGAAGAAAATCATCCGAGAGAACAGATTCTATTGATTTTTTAAAAGCTTACATTTTACAGTAACTGGAACCTTTAGCAAACACCTTGAATACTGAAATCTTTCCTTTAGCTCCTCTAAATTCTTACCACTTATGGACAACTTCTCTAAGAAGATGCTCAAAATAGCACTCAAAATAAGACCCAGATAAGGATGTACAAACCCAGCAAGGCAGGAGCTAGAGGAGAACAGAACATACATCTTGTGTAAACCACAGAAAAGGCTCCTGTAAAATTATCAGTCTTCCTCCAGTCCTTCTTTAACCAAAGGAGTCAAATCCATCCAATCCCAATACTAAGCACGTGTTGGGATTGCCCACTGTGTCAGACTGCAGAAGACTTGATGTGAAGACATTCCTGCTTTCTGGATCTTCACTGCTCATCTACTAAAGGCCTGCCAAAACACAAGCAGTTCAACCAGACAAGAAGGAACTTTCTCAGAAATCTAATGAACTTCCATGAGAAATTTTTCATGAAAAAAGTACTGAGATATAGAACGAGCACAGAACTGAAGGACAATCATTCATCTGGTTTGACTCATTCACAGCACTTTCCCTTCCATAAAGGTTATTTACAGCACACGTATGCATCACAGGGCATTTGGTTCTTTATTCTGCATGAAGAATATAAAAATTGTATTTTTACGTTAGAATACATTACTTAAATTTCAGCAAAATTTATATTATTTGAATTCTGTAGAACCTGGAAAATAAACTCAGAATCTGGTTTACTCACCAAAGATCCAGGTAAGATTTCCCTACGATCTTAACCTGACTTGGTCAGACCACTGTCAAAAGTCATTTGGCTTCAACAACTGACCAATCCCCGGATCCTTCAAAAGCCAATTATCAAATTAGTAACAACTCCTGTCACTATTTTTGAAGCAGGCACAGCAGCCATTAAATACTCATTTCACACAAGCCAAGCTCACCCACAATCCATGTCAGAAACAGAAAACATCTGTAATTGTTTTCTCTCTCCCTGTTGCTACAACTTACGGTTTTTAGAACATATCTCCTTCAAGGTACAATCTGCAAGGTCCCAGGTTAAGAATCTCTTACGCAACAGCAAATAAAGCTCACGGTTTCTTTGAACAGAGGACTCAACAGAGGCCAAGAGCTGGTAGAAAGTCGTAGTGAGACATCAGAGGCAGCAGCTCTGCTCAGGAGGTCCGAGAAGTCACAGGTACCCCGTGGTCCTAATGATCATGCTGCTTGGACACTTGGACAGTATCTTCTCATTGTTCTTTCATCCCTTTGGATGCCACCTACCTCAGCATCATCTCCTGGAGGGATCCCCAGCACTACTTCCACCTATCAACACCCTCCTCTTCCATCCCAGCCAACGTGACAACAGATA
>JAUBOD010001086.1:672419-686128 GCA_032353885.1 Nothura maculosa | reverse complement strand
AAGGTTTGCCAGAGGGCTGGGGAGGGCAGCTTGGGGCCCCTTCTCCCAGCGCGATCTGGAAAAACTCATGAAAAATCTCTCTCGAATGCTGCTTAGAGGCCAAATCTCTCCAAGATGAAAGACCCAAAGCACTGCTTTTTGGTGGCTGTGCTTTCTGCTGCCGGAAGCCACAATGCATCAGCCCAGCTTCTGAACTGCACGTCTCTCCTGCCATCACATGTTGAGGTAGTAGTTGGACCTTGATGGGCTGATGTTGCATCCTGACGTGGTTTCTCAAGCAGCATCACACTGCGAATTACTCAGCAGTGCTCTCTCTTAGAAAGTATCTGTTCATATCTTCACTTGAGAAGACATTACAACCATGTCCTTGAAGACTAAGACTTTATGAGTACGTCAGAGGACACAGCTCACACATACCACAGGCTACAAGGAAGACTATTCAATAAAACCACTTGCAGAGCTCCTGCTCAGTACCTTGGTGTCACACCTAGCTAGAGCTCTGCTGAGCACCTGCTCCTTTCTGTCTTTACCAGCTCCTTCTACTGCGATAAAGTGCTTTAAAACATAATCCGTGTGCATCTGTCCCTTTAAAGCAATCTTTCTTGCCTAAAGGCAGGCAAGACCTTTTATACCTCATTTTCCTAACAGTATAACCAATTCCCCTCAACTCTGTTATACTGCCTTATAAAAAGTCTCCAAAGAACAGTTCAGAGCTCTAATATCAAGAAAAAGAATCCAAGCACTGATGTGATGAACAAGACAAAAAGAGATGAATATTTTTCATAAATGCTATATATTTATGCAATGATGTAAGAGGGAGGCCCCCTCAGCCCCCTGCAAGCAATGAGACAATTACTAGGGGTAGGAGGAGAGGAATAAAACACCGCAAGATTTGGACAGGGAAACCAAAAGCAGTGTTTATGCTGCCCAAGATACCACAAGCAGTTGGGAGAAGGAATAAAGAACCTCACTAAATTTCTTCCAGAAAACATGAGTGAGAAACCAGAAAGTTATTAAAAAATCAGAGAAAGGAAAACATAATTAAAGGGATGAAAGACGAAGAAGATAAGTAAAAATGGGAAACATCAATTACTTAGACAATAGTTAATGGGAAAGACAAACAGCAGAAAAAGAAATAGCCCCTGGTCTGTCTCTGATGTGTAGGTGAGTTTTTCAGTGTTGCGTAAACCTAGCAAGGCCTTGCAGGGAACAAACAGATCGTGGAATATGAACACACAAAAACAGGCAAAATTATGTTAGATGGAAACAAGACACATATACACAAGATAAATATCTAAAGAGATAATTGTAGATGAAAAAGTCACAAGTGCTTTGTCTCAGATTCAGCAAAATGCTTAACAGTGTGCTAAGCTTACAATCTAATGGGAATTTAGCATGTGCTTAAATTAAACAGCTCTTAAGGGCATAATTGAATATAAATGAACCTACCACATGCTTATATTTAGGTACATGCTGCAGTGCTTTGCTGAAATGAGCCTTGAAAATTATGTGTGCAATACCTGCCAAAGTTAAAACACTCCATTCCTAAGAGCTAAGCTGAAGCTGATAAACATATAAGAATATCCACTTAAAAACAGCTCCAGCGATTTTAGCCAAAAGTTATGCATCACAAGACAGTAATTGAGGAAATCCAGCATCTTTGCACTAAAAATAGGCCACACAGTTAAATCAAATGAAAGATATTAGTGAGCCTACCCAAAACAAGCTAGAATGGCAGAGCGCTGACAAAAAGAGCTTTTCTCCTTCCCAAGTGAAAGAATAAGCCACCCATCTGTGAATGCAGACAACACCACTGAGGTAAGGTCTATTTGTAAAGTGTTAATTAAAAGAGTGAGAATCTGTCAGTTGGATGGTCTATTTGTTTTAGAGCTAAATTAGAATTCAAATGTCTGGTAATACTCAGTTTAGATTTTGTCTTTGACTGTCAAACTTTCATTGAAGGCAACAGTTGAGTATCCAGTAAGGAATTTCACCATCAGACTGTCACCACCATGGGCAAAACCAAGGCTTTGATGTCAAGGCCTTGATGTCAAGGCCCTACAATGTAACCATGGGCTGTCTCAAACTGAACAAACAGGTCATGGGCTCCACTGACTGGCAACCCATGGTCTTCTCCAGGCTTCGACACCTACATCTATTCCCTCTGTGCAACAGCCTGGGTGAATTTAAGCAGCAGCCAACCAAAGGGGTATGCTCAGATAAATACTTCTACATTGGCACTTAACTACATTGCACATTCTATCTAATATTAGATTATCTAATAATTATTGCACATACAACATTAGTTTAGGTCAGGGGAAGACTTAAAAGGTTTACAGGCATTTGGTTGGCACTAACCTGGGCTATTTGTATTGATTTTTTATTGCCTTTTCATCAAGCTATCTCAGAGATGCCTCAGGGAAGCACAGGGAAGATCTACTGCAAATAAATGACGTATCTTATTGTGGAGTCTTAATACTTAACCCCTGGAATTTATTTTTATTAGCTATCTACAGCTTGTTTTCCCTAAAAGTATTACTTTAGCAGAAAAAAAGTATTTACTCTCTGTCTTTATGAACAAGTAGTGGGGTTTCAAGATGTGCTCAAAGGGCTGCATTTCATGTTGATCAGCTAGATACAGGATTATATGGAAGGAATGCAAACAGGAGGCAAAGTATCCTGAGTAATGCCCAGAAAAATGTTCAAAATACTTAAGTAAAAAGCTTTTTCTCAATAAATGCTTTTGTAGTTTGAGTTCAGTGAGCCATCCTCTGTTATCAGAGATTTTCTACCACCACACCCAGAGAAAAGAATACCAACCAAACTAGTGTAGAAATGTCCAATCTCAACAGCATCCACTGGGTATCAGATAACTGTTTTCTGGAACCTTTGATACTCAACTCTATTTGTTGATCTTGGCCTTGAGAATATCTCATTCTGGCTTGATTTTCCCACCCTGCCTGATGAATGAATTTATCTTCCCAAGGAAGAAAAAGCTTTGAAATGGAGGCTGGCAATAGACCAAAAACTGCAAAATCCTCCCTCCCTTTTACTGTTACACACCAATCTGGTTCTGATACTGTCAGCAAAATAGGAATGTCCAGTTTTCAGAGGGTTTGAGAGGAAAAAAAAATAATTAAAAAAAGGAGTTTACTGGAAATCACAGAATCACAGTTACTTTTCAGCGAAAAGATTTCTATGGCCAAACTAACAATAATAAAGCAAACTGCAATTACCTATTGTCCTGAAGCATGAATTAAACAAACACTAATTCTGTAATAATATATAAAGTAGAGATATCTTTGCTGGGAAAATCCTGAGCTGTCTTAAACCAGCACACACAAACAGAGTAACAAAAGATTCCAAGCTTATGTTTAACCTTTACTTTTAAACATTCTTCAGGAATAAAAACCACCTGGTGCAGCACTAGCCCATTTGGTTCAGTCTTATTCCATGAGGAAAATCACAGCGCCGATCGCACTGCTACTGTACGGAACAAAAATATACAGAGGAGGAGCTGCCTGCTAAAGAAACAGTGCAGTATTTTCATATGGGGAACAGGAACTTTGCACTCCTGCACTTTTCCCACTGTCTTGTTTTGTGACCTTGAGCAAATCAAGTAGGTCGCTGATCCAGTAAATCATTTATTCATAGGCCTAATATCAAGTAGTTACTTGGAAATCCCCAGCAACTGGCTTCAGGGATACAACAGCAGCCTCTTATGGCCTGATCTCACTCTCACTGAGCACTGAGGATGGAGTCATTAATTTGTATGTTCGTTAGCCAGCCCTTGTGAGCTGCCAGCTGTGTTAAGACAATCACTTTAGGGATGGATATTTGACAAGTTATTACCCAGCAGCTTTTTGTCACTGTCTCTGACATAAATTAGTGCAATCAATCACTGGAGCATTAGTGAAAAAGCAGCGTGTGTTCTCGCTGCGCTTCTCACACCACTGGGCTGGTCAGGCACCACGTCAGGGAGCTGAACCACCTGAAAAGCAGCCCCAAATAGAAGTGATTAATCTCTTAGCTAGCTCACCCAGCAAGCCCATCTGCGTACGTGTCAGCAGAGCAGGAAGGGCAGGGAAAAGGTCAGGGATGAGAGGGAAAAAAAAGGAGCAGGACCTCACTCTTGGTGCCAAGTAACTAAACTGAACAACCATGAGGCAGGTTTAGTCATTGCCAGCGAAGCAGGGCTGGAAAAATGACAGGGGGCCATAACCTGTATCAGGAATGTCTAAGATTGCTCTGTCTCTGCTTGTGAATCAACACCTTAAATTTAAAAGGTTCTCAGCTGCCATCTGAATGCAATGCACCAATGGGGTCCTGATGCAGAACCTGCACGGTCACAGTCTTTGTCGCTAGCTTGGCAGTGGGGTTAGAAATCTGCACTTGAGGCAAGGAACAGCACGGGAGCAGCGTTACCTCAGACAATTCTGCAGGGACCGTAACCTCCATTTCACACTCTATTCTACAAACATAGAAAAACATTTATTATTTCCCCAGAGTGGTTTTTGCAGCTCCACTTCTGCATGTTATTCCTGAATAAATACTTATTATATAAATTATTTTAAAATTCACTTCATACAGTGTAATGTACACAGGCATCTCTCAAACAGTAATTTCTAGAATAGCTTAACTTAATGAACAGTCAGTAATTTTTAGTGAAGTAAAAATTGTCTGACACGCTTCTGAAAATACAGTAACAGGTGCTGCAGTTTAAACTATCATTTATGCAGTTCAACTGATTATTAGTTTACTAAGAAATTAATTTATACCTTGCTACTCCTCCTGCATAACAGAACAAGTATCCTGAAAAGAAAAAAGCAACTTCCCGGACAAAAAAACCCCAAAACAATAAACCAAATAAATAAATAGTGGAGGAAATGGAGCAGGGTACAGCACCTGTTGGAAACTCTCTCTCAAATGGCTTTGATCTTCAGGATGGCAGAATTCTAAAATGTCTTTCCCCAGAAGATCCTAGAAATACAAAACAAAGCTTGTAAAAGAAAATAAAAATCAGAGTGCAAATTCATATCTGCATATCTGCAAGTAATTCTTGCAAACACCGGATCCATCACACTCAATGGTGCTTAATTTGCTTAATTAGGGACAAGTCCTACAAAAAAGATTTGTAGGCATCATGGTCCATATTCTATTTATAGTACTGCACAGTATAAACATAGATCTTAATTAAATTTTTAATACCTGAAAAATGGTTCGAGACCAGCACGATTAAATCTCATTTTACAGCACTATTATTTGTAAGAATAGTTGCTATAAAGCTACCTAAAATCGATATAAGTATTAAAAACATATGCGCTAGAAACAAAATGATTTTTCCCTGTAAACTGCAGTTCTTGAGATCAGAAAAGAATTATCATGGGGATTAAAAGGCTAAATGTTGATAGTGTTGTGGTAATTAGGAGTTCATTTACTATTCTATTCAGTTATGACTAGCTTTTATTCAAAGGAGCAAATGCAAGCCTAAAGGAAGATAGATGCTGCAAAATGGTGTTTGCTTACTGTCCAACTGATTAGAAGTTAAGCTTAAGGTCTACAGGACTAAGACTCACTCTAAGCACTACTAACTTTCTATCACAGAAAAGTCTTCACTGGAAAGAAGTGTAAGATTTAAATAATTTGTTGTTAGAATTGAATTTGGAATTAAAAGGGATAAAATTTCTCACATGACAAAAAAATCTCTAATTTTTAGAGGCATGAATAGCAAAGAAAAGCAAATCACATTTATGAATGATAAGCTAGAAATATTTCATATTCTGCTGCTTTTGCTCTCAATGTGCAAATAGTTATTTTTAATATTATTTCTCAGCTGTCTCTGCATTCACAGCCATTTACTGACCTGGGGCTGGTAGCCAATGACACTGATGCATCTGGGGTCAACAAAGGTGATGACTCCATCAGAGTTGTGTCTAGACAAGAACTCGGTTGGGACCGACATGCCATTCATGTCCATGCACACTGGTGAGCTGGTTACCTAAAACCAAACAATCAAGTCCACAGCATTTAGTTCACAGAATTGTCATTCTAAGTCAGATTTGCTTATTTTGTTCAATGAAAAAAGAAAATCTATTGGCAGACTGCTAATTGCTGAATGAAGTTAAAAGTAGAACACCACAGATATATGACACAGAAAGGGCTTTAGTTTGGCTTCTAGTGCAAATAAGTCTCCTTATGGCACGTAGAGGATTCCAACAGGGCTGTGTTCACCTCACATACTGGAAGCACCTTAAAGCTGGACATCTTGATGCCCTTTTTTGCCAACTAACAGTGAGATACTTCCAGAGAACAAGTCCACCAGCCTATAGAATGGCTTCTCTCTAGAAAAGGTCCACTCAATACTTCATTAGCAGCTCTATCTAACATTTCTATCATTGTCTAATGCTCCTGAAAGCTCATCAGAGCAAAAGAAGCATTTTGAGCTATCTACCTGACACCTGTACAACTGCAACACTTCATCTCCTTTCCTAGCGGGGCTACAAATGAGACTATCCTTTTCTTACAGCCTTTAGGGTCATCTCCCTTAACCGGGCACAAATGCAAAAAGAATAAAATCTCATTTTTCAGTCTTGCCTTGAAGCGTAATAACTTGTATGCAGGATTTCAATTTGCTGTTATAGAGCCTGGTTTTTAATTTGTGCACTTTGACTCCTTTATGATTAAGCCCATGGCCAGAGCCTCCTCTTGCCCTCCCTTCTCATAGCGCCTGCTGGCTTCATTTATGTAACAGATGTTTTGACACTCCACGTTACTAATGCAGTTTTCTGGGAAACCATCTTTTTTGGCAGATATAACATCCGAATCACTGTAACTTGCTTCTTTCCATTAGCAGAATATTTTATTCTTGATTACAAAAGTATAATTAACTCAAAAGACATCATGCAACATCTTGTGGTTCTGCCAAGGGGACACAAACACTGAAGAGACAGCACTTTTCTTAATGTGCACGTTGTTCCTCTCAAACAAAACTGGTTTGGTACCTGTGCTCCAATTAAAGCGTTTTTCTACCTTGTGAGAAGTGATGCCATCCTAACAGATGGCAGTGAGTACAGGCCAAGAGATCCTGCAGTAGGCTCAGAGATTTTCACTAATGGCTGAATTCTTAGGTCAGGAAGATAAAAATTACCCTGTTCACTGCTGTGATAACACAGATTCACCTCAACTGCTCTGGTTTCAGCTCAGAACTCTTATCAGCAATGAAAAAAGGAAGAAAATATATCACTTAAAATAATCATGACAAAAAGGAGGTAAAATTTTATTTCCATGGTCTCCTCGACTGACACAGTATCTGAATATACAACATATTACATATTGAGAACAGAACTAAAATTTGTGAAATACCTCTAGACCGTCTTATCAATTATGTTCAAAATAACTTTTAAACCCACAATTTTCCTAGTAATCAATTACACAGAGAAGGAGAGCAAAGCAGGCAGCATATCACCTTCAGGAGTAACTTGAACTGACCACCTACATCATCTGCACTCCCAAGTTTATCACTATCTAGAATCTCCCAGCCTACACTAACTTTGAGGATGGCATGTGTGATAATCAGAAGCATCTTCATTACTGCTGTTGGGTTGAATAGCAATGTAGGCCAAAATAACATTTTCAGTTGGCTTTACCAGCAGTTTCTAAAAAAGTCACTAGTTGTACACAAGCATCTAGGGGCTTTTTTTTGGAGAAATGTAAAAAAAACCGCAAAGCTCTGAACAAATCATTTACAGCTAAATCAGAGCACTGATGATGCTTTCAAAATAATTCATATAATGAAACACTTCCATTACCTGAAGCCTTCCTATTGCCACGAGGCAATATTTACTACCTTGTCCAACATCAGCGTCTTCTTCTGGTATAGTCATTCCTGAAGAAAATAAAACCAGAAACTATTACACTTAAGAAAATAGAATGAAAAGAGATGCTGCTGGTTTGGTTTTATCTAATTCCAGGTATTTTGAATCATACAAAATAATATTCTCATTTTCTCTAGCAGTCAAACATTATCTCTAGGTTCATATCAGATAATCTTGCTCAGTTGTATTCTGTCCTACACACCCAGCAGACATAGAGCAACCCTGGCTGCTGAAGACAAAGCAGATGCACAAGTTCCATTATAGTGGCCAATAGCTGGACAACACGTTATTGGAACCACAGTGTCATTTAATACGTTACGTCAATACCCACTACACTCAGTTTTCTTTTGTGAATAAATACATTAAAATCATTCTTAAACAAGGCACAGCTCAAGTTATTCATGTGCTCTGTGCTCACACTTGACAGGTTTATTTTTTTCCTCTATAATAAACAAAATCTGGGTCAATATGTTGAAAGATTGAAAAAATGTGCATGTTACTAAGTGGTCATTGCAGTTGTGTAACAGGAGTAACTGTCACAAACAAATGAATAATTTCAAAATATACGTGTGCACTGTTTTCCATCCCACTGCTTTACAAATAGAAGCATTCAGGAGATTAGCTCTGTTTACTTGTTAGTCAGCTAAGTCTTTAGCAAGGCTATTTCCCAACCAAAGCTTTAGATATCCATTTCCTATGAGGCATTTCAAAAAACATCGACTAATAGTAACACTGCTGGCTGATTTTAAGCGATTTGCAAACTCTTTTACAAGGCTTTCCAAGGAATTCAGTCACAACAGGCAGTGAATCATTTAAAATGCATTTCAAGACACTAATGAATTTATTTGTAAAGTGGCTACCAATTACGAAACAAAAGCAACTTATTTTTCCCCCATAAAATTTGTAATTCCCAGTACAGAATTGGACCAGGCAGAAGATGACAGTATACAACTTTTTTGAATGATGCCTCTGAAAAAACAATGATAAATGCTAATAAATGAATGGAAGTAATTTCTTAAAAAAACTATTTTCTACCAAAATAATTCAATCTTTTCTCATGATCAGTTTCTAATCATCATTCTACAGGCATTTTTCATTTCTTACCAAGATGCATAATGAAGTAATCTATGCAGGCATTTTGGAATACAGTTTTGGGGACCACACCTCATTCACAGGCAGCACGAGGCAACCAGGGTTTATCAGGGGATCTCAAGAGCTTTATAAGCAAAGAACATTATTGATCCTTACAAGTGTGGACCTGAAGTGACTAAGAATTTCACTGTCACATGCAGTAACAGAGCTGGCAACAGAACTCTTGTTTTCTGCCCTAGAGCTTTGCTTTTTAACCTTTAAACCTTAGTGATTCCTCTCTGTAAAAGCCAGGATACTTCCTCTGAAATGCTTTCATGGAAGCTCTGTGAGAAGTTTGAGGTAGCACCGTGTGACGTCGGGAGTTTATTTAAACAATCACTCATTAAACATGGAAGTTAAAAATACCATTGGGCTGAATCCAAGCACGACATTTTTCAACTGACCTTTTCCTTCTGTGTTTCTGCTAAATGCCCCTCCTTGAGTTTTGAGGGACCAAAGCTTTTACTGAGGAGCCTTCACTCAACTTGCACCATACAAAATATTGCCAAGACCACAAGTTGCAGTCACACATGGGGCTGCTCTGCATGGCCTGCAGTTAGTGAGGTTCCTCCAGCAGGTATATTAGAAACTGTTTTGACTTTTCCCACATCACCATTCCAGCCTCTTTTCTGTTACATGAGACAAACTATACAACAGATTCCAAACACAAAACAGGCCATGTGCTGTGGGACACCACTGTACCCCTGAGTATAAAACACCGACATGAAATTGGAGCTAAGAGATGAATTTTACATACATATTTTTTACTCACCTTTCTGTGTTTACACATGCAGTTATTTCTTCAGTATCTCTAAGTCTTAATGAGGAGCTAATGACAAGTACAATATACACAGAAGGAGAACCTGGCTGCTTCTTGACAAGAGATGGACAGAATCAGGCTGGAAAAGCAGCAGCAAATATCTACTGAAGAGGGTCCACATAAGGCAGAAATTTGGCAGCCCTGTGGCCATCTGCTCACATATGTGTGTGTATGCAGGTGAGCTGCAGAGTACGCAATGAGCATACAAGCAGTTTTCATCTCAAAGGGGTAGAAAATGGTTAACTGAAAATTATGTGGAGTTTTCAGGGCATGTTAAATAGAATCCAACACAGTTTCACTTTCCAAAGCAGTGAATAGAAGCATGAATTAAGTGACGTGGCAGTTTCGAGAGAAGGACTGACTCTAATGCGAGAGAAATGCAGCAGAGGACATTAAAGAAAAGAGAAAAGAAAGAACTGGGGAATGGCTGAAATGACAGTAACACTTTGGCTGGAAGGTGGCTGTAGGGCTCCATCCCTCGGGAAGACATCTCCAATTACTCCTCCAGCCGTGAACACTGCACCATGGCAAACATGCTATTTAACTAGCCAAAAGAGCTGTATTTTAGAAACTGGTGCCTGAAATAACCACATTTACATGCAGACAGCTCAGTGGGCCGATGTGAGAGATGGTGAGTGGTTGTAGTTGCAGCCAACTCTGAAAGTTCTTCTGAGTGCATGGCTGGTGCCTCTAGGAATTGGGCTACTTCAACACAGGGGCCAACGAGTGATTTTAAGAAAATAATTTTAGACACTCTATTGCTTAAAATTTTGCCTTTTTTAAAAAAATCAGGTTTTCCATTTGGATAATGCTAACCAAAATTTCCCCAATAAATAGAGGTTTTCTACTTAAGAGGAACAAGTTTGGAGCATTTCCCCCTTCATTTCACAAGCTTTTTCACAGTCACTCCCTTAGGGCACAGTATATTGCAAAGGACAGCACAGATACCCAGCTGGATGGCTTCCACCTTGCATAATCTTTTTTGCTGCAGTTTTCAACAACACTTTCCTTTTTAGGAACTTGGTTGAGCCTTGCTACTGCCCAAATAAACTCAAAGCAACATAAACAATCTCCAAAATTAAACCTAGCTAAGAAACACCATTCCTGATGGAAGTCAGTGTTGGCAAGGGAGGCTGTTGTTCTAAGTTTCACTCTCCCTCCACTCCCTCAGCTCCTTCTTCAAGATGGATTAGATTAAGTCTTTATAACACACTGGAAAATTTATTAGTTGTGTTATGCCACAAGGCACACTATGAATAAAAAACAATCTGCCTGGAATTAATCAGTACCTGACCCAGTGAATTGCTAACCCTTGCCTAAGTGTCTAGAGCAAAAAGATGCCAAAATGACTGCCTGCAATTTAGGCCTGCTCTTATTGAGAGTATTCCCTGGATGGAAATGATTTTCTTTACTCTCTTGCTGGTAACGACAAAAATTCTACTGTGCATGTGCTTATATGTGAGGATGAAGTTGCAGAAGAGATTTACTTTTGATTTAATATACTTTGGGATGAATGTACTCCGGTAAATACAGATATGTGCACTGCACCTAATGCTGACTTGTCCTGCTCTTCACAGAACCGAGTATTGCCCTGTAAGTTCTTCAAGACATCAGTATTTCCAAAAAAAAGTTCATCCAGGAGCAAGGCTGTGAAAATGACCTTTTAGAAAGTATAAGCAAAATAAACACGAGTTATTCATATTCTTCACATGTAACCCTGAGAGAAGCTTTCTTTCTCAACACCAAATATACTTTCCTCTTGGATAACAAATATACTGCTATGGTTGTTCAGGTTACTATCAACAACTTGCAAGGCAAAGTCTGCAGCTGAACATCACAAATAAAACACTGTGCAGTTAGAAATTATATTTAATTTCCTAATATCCACGGGATGCCGGCAAACAGTATCCCACAGAGCAAGAGAATGTGTTTGGGTGGACATAAGGAAATTATTATTGTTACTTTTTAGTTTTCCCCACTGAGCTTCCAGTTGGCCCTACCAGTAGAACAGCTTCGTCTGCTGCCTTCCATCCCCACCCCTTTGCCCTGTATTTTCAGAGATTAGTTTTAGTGAGTTTGTGGTTTTCACTTCACTATACCAAAAAATAAAGGATTTACAAGCATTTACAAAGGCAGAATTAAGTCCACAGCAGTCACTAGCATCTCCCTGAGACTGCCCAGCTCCTTCAGATCACTTACAGATAGCGCAAAGCTGCCCGATGCCACCTCCTGAAGAAGCTTCTCCTACATTGCAGTGCAAAAAGGATTTCCAAAATAGTTCTATGGATGTTTGCAGCACACCAAGGAGCAAATCTTGTGAAAAAAATCCTCATAAAAAAGGATGATAGTCTTTTACTTTAAAAGAAAACTTTAAAGATGACAGTACTGCCACGAATATTTGAGCAACTATTTTGTTTTGTATTGGAAATGGGAATACTCTGCGCAAACGTCCAGATTCTGGCAAAAGCCATAAAATAATCTAACAACTTTGGCATGTTGTGGTTGAGACGTTACCGTAAGTCTGACTTTTGGAAAACTAAGACGTTTCTTTTTTTAAGATTAAAAAAAGACCAAGGAGGAAAAAAAGAAAAAAAAGAAAAAAAATAGAGATTTCAACATTTGAGTTCACTATTATTATTTTTTTAAGTTTTTGAAATAAGTATCTATTCAAGCCTTTTCTTCATATTTTTATCCCTTCAGGACCTGGCATTGATTTACAAAAATCTAGCAACATCCTGAGAGACTGTAGCTTCTCCCTCTACCAAATATTTTCCATCAATTGTTATGGCATGAAGAAATCTATTAGGAAAATACCATATGGAGAACATACGATTCATTTCCTTCCAGAATTAAAATTCTTGGGGGAGGGGAGAAGAGAAAAAAGTGTTTAAGTTTGAAACGAAATGATAAGGAATAAGTTCACATTTGTAGGTTCTGTGACTGGTTTCAAGTTTGAAGCAGTCTCGAGGCTAAGCACCACAAAGTCTTTTAGCTGTTCTGCTCCATGGAACAGAGGAGCAAAGGCTGGGCCTGGTACTAGGCCCATTTCAAATAAGGCATCTTCTGCCCCATGCAGAATGAGCCACCATGGCACCATCAGGGTTTATTCTCACATATCAACCATATAAGGAACAAATGGTGGAACTGTCTGGAAAGTGGAGCTGCAATAACCGACCTCTTTTTCATTCATCTCCTCCCCAAGTCCAAGCCGCTGCATTAACAAACCAAGTCAGAAAAGATCTGCTCCTCAAATATGAGTGGAATATGAGTGGAGTATGTGCTGCCCGTTGGCCCTGTATGCTCTGCATTCATTTCTATGCAGGCCATTGAAACAAAACCAAAAAAATACAGACCTTAAAATGCAATGCTGTATTGATGCCAGCCATCTAGCTGGTTTGTTTTTATCTGATTTAAATATTAGGACTGATCAGAGATCTAGCAGGGACTACTGACAGCAGAAGCATCTTCAAATCTCAGTCTGTTACATTATACATTCAAATCAGCTGGTATCACATTAATATTGATTGCAGAGCAGTTCTTGTCCTGGTATTTCTGCATCCCTATTGTGTTACACTCACTGTTGGACTAAACAAAAATGTAACACATTGGCCACAGACAATGCAACATAACCCAGGAGGAGAAAACAAAGGTGCTAAACAAAGGCAGATTGGGTGCATTTGATAAATATTTGTTATTTGTTTTTACAAAAGTATGTATTACTCTCTTAAGCACCATATATTTGCTGCATGACTCAGGTGACACACTGCATGCTCTGAAAGAAAAGCACAAGGAATATAGAGTGTCCAGTTGGCAATTAAGAAAAATAAATGATAAAGATCCTTTCCAGGCCTAATTTTTAAAGCACATGTGATTTGGCATAAACC
>JAUBOD010001086.1:586546-597880 GCA_032353885.1 Nothura maculosa | reverse complement strand
ACATTCTATTATTTTTACTTTATACATCTTCCAAGGAAAAACATTTAGTAGTTTTCACTGCCAATATATACTGGGCAAAGAAGATAAGATGAGAGATATTATAATTAATGTTTTTGCTTATAGAAAAATTGTGTTTATGATCTTTCTATAATATTGGATTTTTTTTTCGTAAAGAAATGGATGTCTCAGTTGAAATTGTTGGTAGTCGTGGTGGAATTTTCAGTCATGTCTGAGGCCTGAGGTTGATTTATTTTCCCTCCGAACCCAGCTAATTTTATTGGAATTCGTAACTGAAACTTGTCTTGCATCTTGTGCAATGACAGTGCAATGAATGAAATCCTAGTGCACCCCTTCTCTCTCATAGAAAACTCATTATCTGAATGAGTCTTTCCCTCCCTTGCCTGTTAATTTTTCAGCTATATAAGTGTTTATAAGTAGCCACATGAAGCAGATAAATTAGGATAAAGGGGTATCTGTGCTCTACCCTCTCCATCTACAGTTCTATTCAAAGCTCATCACTTCTGTCAAATCAAGCACTAATTTGGAGCACAGACTAAGATATAACAGATAAAAAAATGTCCTGTTCATGTGGCTTTATCTCAGGACTATAGTGGAGTTTGTGATGTGACTGGTTAATAAGCCCACAGGTGCAATTTAAATATCATCTTATACAAGTACATCAGATTAAAAAACTTCAGAGATAATAGTTCTTGTCTAAATTGGGCTCGGCATGCTGTTTTATAATGCCCATTGGAAGGAAGAGAGGCTAAGCTTGGAAAATGGTTTTGTCTAAAAAGAAAGGCTGGGGCAGGTAATTTTTTTGGCCAAAAATGCTATAGAGAAAGAAAACATTGTGAAAGCAAAACAGAGACCTGCTTCTTGTACAGAAACCCCATAACATCTATGGTAGGAAGGCATAATTTGTTCTCAACACAAAAAAACTTCCACTTGGCATAACAAACCCATTCATGTTCCAAATACGTATTTTTTATCCTAGTTCTCTCAATCATAAATGTCTTGTGATACTGAGTAACAACAGAATCTGAAAATGATGCGCAGATGAATGAGCTCGTTCACAGTTGTTCCTCCTCAATCTGACTTACACATTTCACATATTAGGCATTTTTACCTGAACACTGTTCCAAGGAATACATGGCAAATTTCTGAAAGAAGCCTGGGGTCATGCATTACCCATAGGATTTACCATCCCCTCTGCAATAATCTATTTTTGGATTGAAAATTTCTCCATATTTTAAGGAAGATCATTATGTCTTGATGTAATTTTGTTCCCTGGCATCTTAATACGTAAGTTTTTAGTTATTGCTTAGCTTAAATCATTAAAAATATATTCACAACCAGCTATTAACCATTTATGTATCCAGATGTAGCCAATAAGCTCAACTGATGTGGCGAATAAAATCTGATCAGCTGGATCTCTCCTCTGAAGCCATCTGCAAGGAAAGGAAGAAGCTTTCCCCTCAGTATTACTTAGACTAAGTCCTGGGGCCACCTTACTTCTAAAATAGGAACCCCAGGTGTTTTGAGTGGGCCAGTTCCACCAAGAAATGGCAGGGAAGCCCTCTGCTTCCATGAGGGCTGAATTACCTTTCTGCTAAAGGTCACTGCCACATCATATGAAAACTAGAAAGACAAGAAACAATCCAGTTTTCTCCTGGAGAAATACCAGGCCGCTAAGATAACTCTCCCGAATGTTACGAGCACCTGACGGTAGATTCTATTAAGCTTTGGTTGCTCAAAGCCCCCATTGCCAACGTCAGGCAGCCTTGGAGAGGATTATGAACCTTCTCTCCTCCCAACTCCTCCAGGTCAGGTCTAAAGAACTTCAATAAATAGCATGGACCTTCCTCTTTGTAGGAAAGCTGGTGCATTAAAAGAAAAAATCCTTCATTTGCAACCAGATTGTTTTCCTTACTCTCGGATTTCTCTTGACCCAGGCTTTATAGTGTTTGACTACAACTCTGAAGAGAATTAGAATAAAGATGCATAGATAAATGGCTCATCAGAAATCATACATTTTCCCAGAGGTACAGGAAAAAATGAAAGAAATATTTCTCAGAAGAATTTTTTTCAACTTTATTCGTGGGGCCTTTTGGGATCATGCTACATTAAAATATTTTGTTTTATATCTCTGAGCTTTCAATATCAAAGGAAGTCTGATAGACAGAATTAACTCCATTGAAATGAAAAAAGCAACTTCATCATCTCTCATGGCTGCACAATGAATAACTGTTCATTCGAGCTGGCCTCAGCCATGACCTGCACCAGGGCTGTGAAGGCCCAACCTCCATCCAAGCGCAGTGCCTATGGGTTGTACACAGTCTTTACCTCTCACACTCCTTTTTTCACTCAGCCTGTCCAAAAGGCAGCTAAAATACTCCATTCTGAAAAGACACAGCACTCCCCTCAGTTTCTGTCCATGTAGCTCCTGCCTCTTGCCATGACTACCTCAAGTTCTTATCTTCTTGTGCGCATGAGCAATACTGTGTCGCTTCACCTATCCTTCAGCCTATTCAGGCTCAGCCTGTTAAGCTAGTCCTCAAGACCTGGTCCTCAGGAAGAAAACTCCTTCAAAATGAAGGCAAGAGCCTTCAGAGTTTGATATCAATCAGTTCCCCCCAAATCCAAAGGAAAAATCCAAATGCAAAATGAGAAAAGACACTTTTTGATCTTGTGGGCAAGCTGGGCTGTCTGCATACCTTTCTGTTCATATCATCCCTTTTCCACTAGTCACACTCCACAGTCTTCATCCCCCATACTGAAATATAAAACCTTCAGCTTCCCACAGCTCCACAGTACCTCCTCTCAAAGCACATGTCTTTGCCAAACTGAAGGCTCTTTGGGGCTAGGACCAACTTTTCGTCACCTATGAAACGCCAATTACATTTTTGGCCACAGGGACTACAATTCTTGTAGAATGATCTCAAATATTTTAAGCTAGACCACATTTCATGATTGTAATTTATGTTTAATTGGGGACATTCCTAGATTTTCCAGTGTGACAGAAAGAAGGATTTGCACCTTGTTCTTGGTTTGAGAGTATGAGATAGAAAGGGTAAAAAAGGATAAATTAAAAGTTGAAACCATGACTTTACAAAGATGAATAACTGTGGATGAAGTGATGCATTTTATTTTTACCCAAGGATCAGCATGAGCAACAGCACTGACTATCAAGAGAAGAAAAAATAAAGCACAAGATTTAAAAAGTTGCATATTTTTCTTGTAGAAGAAAAAATATATTAAAAAGCATGTCCCTAATTCAACTGAGATGCTTTGCTGCTTAAGTACTTGGTTCATTTTCTTCCTCATTTCCACAGGCTGTAGAATTTCAAATGAGCTAGGATGAAAGCACTTAAAGATTTGGGGATCTCCTACTCAGGCAATGGGCAGAACTCCTGGGCGCTCGTTTTTCTAGTGTCTTCTTATATAGGGATATTCACAAAAAATGCCTGAAATAACTAAAGACTTATATTCAAAACAGATTCCTAAAAATTGCACTGAACTTGTACTGAGTGGCTGGATGCTTTTGACAAAAATTAATTGGCTTCTTTCATTCAACTAAAATTATTCTGGAATAAGACTAAACAGATTAATAGGGTTTTATTTATGAAGGGTGCCTCCATTTCGCCTGAATGCCTCCATTTAGCTTCAAGGCAGCTGAGAAGAATGGGCTGATTATGTCTGGCCTCAGCTATTACAGTAATATTCCAGCAATATTTTTCAGCCAGCCTTCACTCTACAAACCTAAAAGCCACTAGAAGTCAGCAGTGCTTTGACCCACACAGGTATTTCCTCCTCTGTTTGAAGCTCCAAATGTTTAAATTCTGTTTTACATTTCCCTCGATGTTAGATCACAGCATTTAGAAACCTTGCAGAACTGGGAATTGCCATTTGAATCTTTTTCATTTCTTTCTTTCTTCGGTGATTAAAATATCATCACTTATCCCTGTTCCCCATTAAAGTCAGCTTTCTGGAACAGGCTCAAATCTTTGGTCCACAGCCACAATTAACTGAGCAATTCATATTCAGAGTTGTATTTTTGGAATGATAAGCATTTAATGCAGCGTGTATGCAAATCTGATCTTCTACATCAAACAGGTATTAGTGTTCTACGTCTTAATATGCAAATATCAAAATTTTATAATCACTTTCCTCTGGGATCCAATATCAGGCATATTTTCCACTAATTATCATCATAAGACAAAGTTTACGTAATAAGGCAGCTTTTTTTCCAGTGCTTGATTTCAGTGGGTCACAATGAGTAGCTGACCACAATGGCAGCTCAAAGATAATCAAGCAAGAGAATATTTCAAATTAGAAAGGCACACTATTATTTAAATAACTAAGGAAAAAGAATGGGCTTCTGCTTAGCTCTTTAGAAGGAAGCCCCGAAGTTCCCTATTGGCTTTTTTTAGAGCCTGGCTGTGTATTCCCTTATTTCTCTGTAGAGTCCCAGTGACTTGAGCAGGTTTTGCTCAGTCTTTTCCTCCGCACTTTTCTATTTCCCTCATTAGACACAAGGGATGAAAAGTCCTTCCTTCAAGCAGTAGCATCCAGCCCAATGGGCCCCTGCCCAGGCCACATCCTTCTGCCTTCTCTACAATACCCAGCTCAGGGTATTCCGACTTCCATGGAGCCATTAAATGCAGCCACAATAAACCTGTCCTATATCATAACCCATAATCTCACAAACGCAGCTCCAAAATTCTTTCAAGCTTATGAATGCTGTTCTTGACACAACTACGTTGCTCATGTATAAATCTTTATATATTTATGACAAATATATTTATGATAAACAGAAATTCATATGTGAACTCGTTTACAAGTTACACGGACAAGCACTTTGTGGTATATGGCTCTCTTCAATATTAATGACCAGAGTCAATCATAAACCCTTTATGTTTCCCTAACAGGAAGGTTAAAATTCAATTCTCTCCTACTGCAGTTTGCAAATATAATATACTCTCCAGCTAGCTTGGAAAAGCTCTTCAGCTAAATCATCATGCACAACATTGCTTCTTAGTCTCTGCCACTTCCCTTCTCAACAACACAATGACAATCTTGCACTTACTGGGTATTTATTAGTCTGTTCCTTAAACGTGATATTTATTTTACAGTGTATTTATTTTTCATTGCAACAACCAAGTAGACAGGTTTTTGGGGGAAACTGCTTCTAAATGTCTCCTGAAGGCTTTGAGCAAATGCTGTTCTTTGTACTTCTCCCCAGTCTGCATACGTTGCTCAGTAAATCAGTTCCTTGGTTCTTTTTGTCTTTTGGGTAGGTTTAAAATATTGTTCCTAGCAGAAAGTAAAGTGATGTGTTAGCATAGCAGTTTGCTATGCTATTGAGCTGGGGCAGGAAGCCCAGAAAACTAGAGGAAAATGATTCATTGAAATCTATAATCTTTCCCTCTGCCCTCACTACAGCTCCATAGTATGAGATTATTCAGATTTTTAGAATAACTGCTTATCTACTCGTGGACAGTGCTGGTGCCTGCTGAAATGCTAAAAAGATCCACACTTAATTTCTTTTCTGACTCAAGTCTTCTTGGCCAACTCAAATTTCAAAAGAATCCATTATAGTTTATCCTCCAACGAAGGAAAGTAAATGGACTATGGGGAGGATCAAGATGCTCCAAAGGTGAGAGAGGAAGAAGGAGGGTAATTTGTGTGCCTTACCATAGGCTCCTTTGACAGCTGAATTCCTCAAAATGGGCCAACTGCTTTTGCAGCCGACATGGTAGCACCGAAATCCAGTCCGATATCCTGATCTCCTTGCAACAAGGCTGCCCTGTGGCAGTCCTCCCTGTTACCCAATTATCTGTCCCTTTTTGACTCGATGCTCCTTAGGACAGGGCTGCATCCTTCCTGCTTCTCAAGAGTTAATGCACACATGCCTAATGCACAGGTATTATATACAATAAGCTTTAAATTCAAGGCATCAGTGTTAATTTTTGTTTTCTATGACTGAACATATTTGTTACCTAGAGGAGCACAAGACAAACAAACAAAAAATAAAGGTCAGATTTTCTATCATGGGAGTATCTTGCTATTTCCTGGAAAGCCCACTGATGCTGCCACCAATATATTGTGGGCAGTTTCCTCCTCCCTCCAAGATGTTAGTTTTGGGAAGGCACAAATGGGTCCTGTTCCAGCCACATCCATGGGCCAGGAGGACTTCACATCCTTGGCATTTTCACAAGCAGAAATGACAGCACTGAAAGACATTGAACAATAATTATGATGCTTAAGGGAAATTACAGAAAACTGCATTAACACAGAATTCCCCACAAAGCTGCCTACCTAGCTAATAAAATATTTTCTGAAGGAAACACATGATTTTCATTGCTTATTTTCAGGATGCCTGTCCTTGACTGCCCTTTCCGTAAAGGATCCCCTTAGCAGGCCCACAGAGTTCATTAGGCCTTTGCTTTGCAGGCCGGGATTTCCAAGTGCCCTGGGACAGGATAAAGGACCTTTGGAGGCCTCAGGGCCGTTGCTAACAGGGTTACACCTCCGCTCTCCGGCATGAAGCTGCTGCCCTCATCAGGAGGTCTCCACGTCCCCACGAGTCTCTGAGAATTCTTGAATTGAGAGTTTGTGAGGGATGACTGATATAACAGCTTCAGCAATGCCTAGTGTTCAGAAACCTTAATTAACTATCCCTTGGGTACATGTCGGGGCTCCTACACAGAGGAAGGAAGTATCACATTTTCACCACGATGGTGAAACGTGGTGTTTTCACAGACACATCCCGTGTGCTTAGGCAATAATTGTGCAGGCAGGTCAGAGGAGGACGGTGCTGAGCAAGCACAGCAGCGACAGGGGCTTCGCTCCCTTCCTGTGAGGGTGACGTTGGAGCAACCTGCAGGCCAGACCAGAAACCCCCTTGTCCAAAGCTTCCCTTGAATTCACTATAGGGACAGCTGCTGCATTCCCCCATCATTTCCCAAGTTGACAAACTCAGTGGCACAGTGGAAAAAATATGATCCCTTTAATGAGGTTTTTAATGGCGTTCCTGCTCTTTCTACCCCTTTCTGCCCTTTATCATTATTCTTATTTCTCCTACGTCTGCAAGCCTGGTGCCCCTGACACTTATTTCTCCCATGATGGACACACTACAGACAGCTGACAAGGGCGACAGCCCCTTCTTAGGAGCCTGGCAGCCCGAAGGCCCTGTGTTTATTCCAGAACGTTAAACCGTGAAGTTTCAGGCTGCTGCTTTCAGGTTGCACCCAGGGCTGGCAGCCTCTCCTCGCAGCGAGGAAACCCCTTCACTTGTACTTCTGAAAAACACATCAAGTTCTAACAGGCAAACAAAAATATTCCTCGACATTTTAAAATGCATTAGCTTGAATTTGTAATGCAAACTCAAAATCTCTCTGAGACATAAAAACAGAGGTTTGCTGCAAATCCAACTACAAGTTACAGAATGCAAAAAACTTGCACAATGAAGGACTGAAAAACCAGCTGAAGGCAACCCCAGCCCCTTTGCCTTTAAAATGCCCTGGAAGGCTGTCGCCAGAGCACCTTATCTGCTCCCGAAAGCTGTGACTCTTCATCCTTCCCTTATGAAGCCCCAGGGGATTGCTTACTTAGCATCCACCAGAGGCAATGCATAGGGCGAGCAGGCACCGCAGCCGGGAAAGCCCAGCACGGAGCCAATGCAACCAGCCTCGCCGAGCAGCCACTTTGGAGCTGAGCCCTGCCCAGTAGAGAGCCCCTCCGGCCGGCAGAGCCATGTGCGCCCGGGAGGACGAGCCACTCGCGCGCCGCTGACAGAGCAATGCAGTAAGTGACTCTGATATTGCAGCAGGCACCGGAGGCGAGGAAGGGATCGAAGCCTTGCAGCTCTCGCTGCGAGAAAAACCAACCTCTGGTCCACAACCGGCATCGGAATTGCATGATTTTGTGGCTGTTTCTAAACCGAAGGAAGGAGCCGAGCTGCTAGGCAGGGGCTCTAAGGGGCTGTGTTTGGCATTGCATGCATGTGTGTATTGCAGGGGAGCGCTTGCTGCACGGTCCTGGGCTGAACTAGGCTGCTGGGTTGGGAGCCTTTTTCTGTAGTCATTTTTGGCTGTGTTTAAAGAGATAGGCTGCTTAATAACTTAGCATCAGCCTACAGCTGTGTGCTCTCTCAATTCTACAGCATGGTTCCTATGCTTGGATGCAAACTATTCTCCACGCTCGCACTCTCATGCTGGATTTACAGCAACGGTGCCATTGGGTAACGAGAAATTGTAGATATTAACTCTGAACGAGTGCGTGAATGAGTGCGTTGATGAAGCAAGTACTTCTATCGGACTTCATCGGGAATAGCTAAATTTCTTGTTTGAGTTAGAAACTGCAGTTTAATTTATTTTTTTAATTTATTTTTATTTTTTGGTAGTTAAGTGCTTCTGAGCAGGACTTTATCACAGCAGGGCTGTGGTTTCCTCTGATTTGAGCTTTCTGTTTTCGTACCCTGCAGACACACAGGCTGCTGTGGGTAACGCGTAGTTGAGCGAAGGCACAAGCTGAACTTTGGTTTGTGAGAAGTCAGATTTTTACATAGTTTGAAAGTGCTCAGGAATTTAGAGTCTGCGCAATAATTGCAGGCCTTTGGCAGAAACCGTGCAGAGCTTAAAGCAAATTTGACTATGCAGTTTCCTTTCTGCGAGTTTAGGGATTAATACTAAGCTGCATTCCTTTGGTTTTGTGGTACAGGGGTACTGGGTTACTTTAGTTATTGCAAATCACTGGAAAATATCTAGGAAAATTGCACTGTGGAAAAAAGAAAAGATATCCTTCCTCATTGGTGTTGCTCTATGTCATTTTAGTTTTGTACAAAATTCATCCTCACTTTATTAAAAGGCAGAGTTTTGCAAATCAGGCGACTCAATTCAAGTTTCTGCTGAAAGACTTTTTGCAGGGATGCTGCTGGAGACACATCTATCGATTAAGTCCTGGGAAGAGCTAAAGACACTGGCAGATACCCTGGAATTAGAGATCCGAGTTATCACACCTTACAACTTAAGCAAATTTTCCTTAAGAAAACCCCTGTAACATGAAGTGCTACTGGGCTGCAATCAATAAATAATTAATAAATGATAACTATTCTTCGGTACACGCACAACTCTGAGGAGGAATAAATCTACAGTGAGGCCAAGCATCATCAGAACCTGTTCTGCTCCCCTCTTCCTTCTCTCCTATCCCCACCTCTCCTAATTCCTTCTCATCTTAGATCCAGTATCTGTGCAGTTTTTTACAGTAATGGGTTCCAAATCAGCATTTATCCCCAGTTTCCTCACCTACATATTCAGCAAAGTCAATAATGAACTTGGAATATAGGTAGATTTATTATCAGATAACTCTGAAAGAGAATTATAAACCTAGCATTGGTTATCTATCATGTGGAAATACCAGATATTGATCTGTAACCAGAATGTATTCAAATGCAGCCAGGTCTGATGACATCAAACACTTTCAGGTAAAAAAATGCCTTTAATTTAAAAGGCTATAGTTCACAAATAATTATGTCCCTAAAGAGAGATGTATGAAAGGAAAAGAAATCATAGTTGACATTGGAAAGATACTGGATTCATAATGAGAATCACAGAAGGAAAAGATGAAAAGATGATAGTGGTTTTTGTGCTTCCATGTAATTCTGAATTTCTAATCAAAATGCGTGTCCTGAACCGGAAAGTTAGAATTATTTCCCAGACAGTATTGTTCATGTCAGAATTTAAATGGAAAACATTAAGTAAAAATATTACAATTTTTCAACAGTCCAGAAATACATTAGCAAACAAGTGTTTTCAATTCTTCATACTGTCTTTTAAAAAGAATTGTGAGGGCAATATTGGTAAGAGCCTTGATTCATAAGTCAAGTTTGCTTTGTTCCAATGCAGTCTAATGGAGAACCACACAAATGAAAGTGTCCAAATATAAAATTATATTGCCAGTTATCATTTGCAAATCAATTTTAATTAACAGCACATTCTAAAGACTTATAATCACCTAGACCTCTTTAATTCATATCGCTATTCCTTTATCACTTGTTTCTCTTGTAAAGGCATTGAGAAAAAAAATCTTCCCATACAGCATGAAACGTGGCTGCTCCATCTTGTAGTTTAAGTACCAGATCCAAAGCCTCCAATACAAAACTGTATTAAAGAGTATGCAGTAGATAGACAAATGCTGTCCATAATTTGAAAGCACAATAAAAATGCATGTCGTGCTCACAACAAAAAGCAGTGGTGCAGGCAACGTCTTACTAGAAAATATGGGATTTAGCATATCCAAGATGTGCCACATGCAAGGTTAATACTTAATTTCTGACTACAGAATAAAGAACATCATCTTCCCGTTCTGTTATTTAAATGTAGAGTTTGTGATGGCGTCTAACTACTTAGATATGCTGAATAATCAACTTATTCATATGGAATGACTTAGAACATTTGCTTTATGCTGTGAACATCAGGATTGAGTTTAATTAGGATTTTCATATATCCTTAGACAATCCACTTCTAACAACAAAATGAAGATGTTAAGTGTCTCTTATAACTTAAACTTCTTACTGAAGGGAATTGCTTATTACTCCATGATAGTGACAATTCAGAATACTTTGCCACAATAGCTCTGAAAACCCTCTTCACTTTTCAAACACACACAATTCCCCAGAACCTAACTGTGCAGAAAGCAGCAGTGCAGCAGTGTTCAAGGAGGATTAAAGGACTAAGATTGAGTGCTTTCTAAATGCTGCTTCTTGAGCTGGTTTTAAAAGAGCAGAAAAAAAGAAATATGTACTTGCCTCTTCCAAGGGCTGTTTAAACAGTGTAGAGATACGCACCTAAAATACACTTAGAACTTGCTAAGTGTCTTGCAAGGTATCTCCAAAATGCACCTGTAAGGCAGGCTGACCTTCAGAAGACACAGATGACACAGAAGAACTAGTTCACGTTTCCTGCACCTTATGTGTCTGTTCTTTAAAGCTGTAGGCAGGAATTCTGGCATCTGGCTTTTTTTTGAGGATAATCCAATGCAGTGAACCTTAAAATAAGGCCATGAAAGTACAATATCCTAATGAACTTGACGATTGGTTTGAGAACCTGCAAATCAGACATCTGATTTTCACAGAAACATCTGGAGGAAACTCCAAACCCTCTGTGCTCAGTACTGAATCTTCATGAATTAGTTTATGGATTTTTTTGTGATCTTTCCACCACTTTTGAACAGAAATACAGAGAAAGGAGGATGTAAACTAGATAAAGGTTTGCTTGAACAGTGGCCACAACGCTATGCACTGCTTCTCAGCATTATTTTAGCAGTTAAATT
>JAUBOD010001086.1:564596-578307 GCA_032353885.1 Nothura maculosa | reverse complement strand
TAGGCTGTGTTGGCTTGCGGAGCAGAACCACCACCGTGTTCTCCAGGGTGGCTGTGGAAGCGCCAGCCCATAAAGTCCTTGCTGGCTGCTCTTTAGGAAAAGTTGGGGAAGGAATAAGAGAACTTTTGGAAGTCGGGGAAGGAATAAGAGAACTTTTCAGCACAGCACCCAGGAGGAATAAAAAGTATTTTCCCCTTGCTGCAACAGAAAAGAAGGCAAGAAGGTAGAAGTGCGTGAGGTGGGCAGAGAAGATGAAGCTGTTCCCCTTTGCAAGGGAGAAGGAGTGATGAACAAATAGCACTGGGGAAAGTACCAGAAGGACCATGGTGGCAGAGCCGAGCGGAGGAAGGAGCCAGGAGCTCAGCTGGGATGTGTGCCTGGAATCCCTAATTGCGGGAGCGGAGGCTGCGGGAGGGAGATGCCAGCAGCTCGGCAGTGCATGGGATGCTCCTGCACCAGGGGAGGGCTCGTGGGTACCTGGGACCCCACACCGTGTCACCCTTCCTGGTCGCCTTGCCCAAGGCTTTGCTCTAAAACCCACCCCTCAAAGCAAACAGGGCTGGGAAGGGCCAGGGGTAGTGATCATGTTGCAGCCAACCCATGTCCCTCCAACCCACCCATGGGATCCACCCCATGCCAGAGCCACCTTATGCCAATTGAGCTGTGGATGTGCAAAAGTATTCATATTTACTCGATCTCTATTTGGCCAATAATGGCTCCTGACACTTTTCCTGCAAGCTGATGTTGTTTTTCCTGCTTGATTGGTGTGATAATAATAAATACATTTATTATTCATTAAGTGATATCAACGTGCATTAATATGCATTAGTATTGCTGCGTGACTTTCAGATTGTGGCAGGACCATATCCTTCTCATTGCCTTTGTGATATTAACAGGTAAATATCATAGTTCAAAGTTGATGAGTGAGGAGCAGGTGATTTTCCTCACCATATGTTAGTGACTAGGACATGATGGGAGCTCATCTTGACAAAATGCAGCACTGAGGATCACATCCCTGCTGCGACACTCCTATGGACTGGCTTGGTGAGAAGACAAGAAATTTAGGTGGCTGTTGAAAACTTCAACATTAAAGGGCTTCATCCCAAGAGGCACCTGAGTTGCCAGATGATGGTGTAGCCCGTCACCCTCATGCATACAAGATAGCCACAATCCCTCAAAGCCAGAATGCCACATTCCTCACCACGTCATGCACTGATAAACATCTCCTTTACTAACCTCACTGCAGTTAGAAACCTGGAGAAGACCTGAACCTACTTGCTGCAACTCCGGCAAAGGGTCATTACAAAAAGTTCCCCCTTTGATACATTAAATCTTGTTTTGATAGATGTGTAATAAGACGAGGCATTGACAACATAGCTATTGTTTGAGGCGAATGTTCCTTAACTGGCTTTATGAATCTGTGCTCTCAGTAAGCAGGGGGTGAGATTTACTACTCGGCTCCAAAATGAAAAATTCTTATGCAATGAATCCAATATGCACAAATGAAATGCTCTTTGAAAGGCTCTGTGCTAGGAAGAAAAATCTAGCAAAGTGGATTTCTGTCTGCTTGATCCAAGCTCACAGTTCTTTAACTGATTTTGTAATTACTCTTGCAAGACAAATTGATTCGAGTTTCTAATGACTGCTGGGTCAGGCTTGCTGTTTATTTGCTTAATTAATTAATCTGACCTTCCTCCCATTTGATGCTCGGATGACAAACATTCACTTTACCAGCTGTTTGGATGATAGTCTGAAACACTTAAGATGTCAAAGGCTTTTTATTAATTCTCTAAGTAAGTTACTCCTAGTCATTTTTTTCCCAAATGTGCCTGGTAAGCATGGATTCATAATGTGTTTTCTTCAGCTCAGTTTGATATATCTGTCACGTGGATTTAGATTAATGTTTACACATTGACCTAGAGGTAAGAGATAGTTGCTACTTCTTGGGAGATGAGGAAATTATTTGAATTCCAGGGAGGATTTCATCTAAACACATTAAAGTTGGAAAGTTCCTCCTTGCTTCCCGCCTTCCAAAGCCAGAATTGGAGATTAGAAAGTAGGGAATCCCTGCATTCAAAGAAAAGTGTCCAACAGCACAGGCCGTATTTTAACATGCCTATGCAGTGTTATTTCCTAGCTTATCTCACTACTAGATAAAATCCACTTTTGAATGGTCTGCAGATAAAATGTTCCTCCAACCCAGGAAAGATGCCCCAGGTAGATTTAACATATGGGTCTGCTATTTACTCAGCACATCACTCAAGGGTTGCTGACCTTGGTAACGTTTCATGGACCAGATTATTTATGAGCAGGCTCTCTTACCCCCTTGCCACACTGTGTTTTCTTTAGTAAGAAGCTAATATGCATCTCTTCTAGCACGACACTTGGTGTGTTTACAAGAATTAAATTTTATGTCTGTCTCCGGCTGTTTTCTGCCATCTGCCCAGAAAAGCTGCAGGTCCAGTTTGGGTTGTTGTGCAAACAAATACTGGAATAAATCGCAGTTTGCAAAGTTCAGTTTGCAAAGGAGGCTTAAATAAGAAGCACAGCATGTCAAGTGCAGGTCTGATTTACAGACTGTGGTGAAACCTTGCAGACTTCTGCTATTAAAGCAGCTTCCTTACAGCTTTGCTTAATGTATTTCTCTTGGCTCTAATGAAGACTTTCATTCTATTCAGAAGAAAATAGAACAGATTATATAACTTTATTTGTCTACCTCTAGAAGAGTTAACTCTTCGATTCTGCTGAATTTTGAGAATTGTGCATCTTGGTATAGTTCACTCGAAGAAAGTTGTTCTAACTACCCAATTCAAAGGAAAAAAGGCTCTATCCTGCCCTAATCCTAAAGCACTTGCCTTAGCTCCTCCACCATAAACCCTGCACGTCTCACACCTTTGCATCCTGACCTACACACACGAACTGCTCGAGGCACAGAGATATTTGGTTGGTCATGGGGAACATAGATGTGAACTCTGACTCCTCAAAGTGCTCTAATTACATGTAAGCACCATCTTACATCGCATGCCCTGAGGTCTCCCTCTTCTCCATTATTCTTTCATATTCTCTTGAGAGCTCTCATTTTGTATCAGTGCAGAACAAGAAGAAATTTCAGAAATACCAGCTTCTAAATTAAAAAAAAAGTCCTCCAGCCATCTCAAACAAATAATTCATGTTAATCCGCGATGACCCTGGGCTTTATTATTCATATGAACAAACCAATGTCAAAAATACCCAAAAGGATAATGAAAAACAATAACCCTGATTCACCACTTAAAACCTACGCTGACCCATGGAGGAGTTTAAAGGCTCTTTCTCCTGCTCCACTCTCCCCTTCCTCTGCCAACAACTTGTTTTATGAACCCTAACTTTTGCTGGCATAGGATAGAGCAGGAGTCACTTGTGAGGCCAGCACTGATGGAATAACCCAAGGCAGAGCTGCAGCTGAGCAGCAAAGGGTGAGTGCTGCTTTTGGGCTGAACATCCCGCCTTTCCAGATGCTCCCAGCTCAGCCATGGCATATTGAGCCTGTGGGAGATCTTGGAGTCATTCCCGACCCCAACACATAGCAGTAGGATATCTAGAAGACTTGCATGAAAAATAATCCAAGGGGAAGGAAAGAAGAGCCCCAAGGAGAACGTTAGCTCTGCGCTTGCACTTATACAAAATTTTACCATAGAAATGCACGTATGTAAAATTTCACCATAGAAAAAGGCCTTTAACAAGATATGATGAGAGTCCATATGTATTTTATATATTTTATATATATATATATATATATCTTAAAAGTATATCAATTGGGAAAAAAATAGTTAATGATAACTTGCTACTTGTCTGGTTTTAAAGATCGTTGACTAGATGCTTGGTGCAGAGCTACATGCCTGGAGAGGTTGTTCACACCAAAGCAATTGCTGCTATCTTTTTCAAGACACGTTGATTTAGGGATGCAATTATTATGTTAGATGCTTACTTGTTTCTGTCCTAAAGTCAAGTGTACTGCAAGATAGCTAGCCTCCGTTGCCCGCATTTGCAATTAAATACACTTCCAAGACCACAGATATAAATTGAGTCTGCGGCAATAAATAAATAAATACCAATCAGTGGTCTGGCAGAGACCCACGGGGACACATCTTGCCTTATTGCTCCTAGCACCAAGCTATTTGAGTTCAGTTGCCTTTTATGCATGAAAAGCTTTTGAGGAATCTCATTATTGTTGTGCTGAATAAGTAACTATAGAGATTTATCCTAGAAGGATAAAATCTTCCTGCTTTCAAAAAAAAGCAGAGCTAGACCACAAAGATGTAGTCGATATTGAAGCTGCAATTGCACTGTGAGTTGTGATGCGACTTTAGTGTATTTTTAATGGGAATTTTCCAGGTACCAGCCTTCTACTGACCTTCTACTAGTTCTGTTGAATACTTCCTAACCTCTTACTGGAGAATATGGTGAATTCTGTGTTCACGTTAACAACCCAATCTGTGATTTTGTAAAGGGCAAACATACTCTTCCTCCTCTTCCTTCTTCCCAAACCAAAGAGTCTCAGTTTCCTTAGGGACTTGTAAGGCAGCTGATAACTCCCTCCTGACTGTTTTTCTTTAACCAAATAGCTTGCTTGCAAATTACAATGATCTTAGAACACTGGAAACCAACATAATAAAAATAGCTTTAAATGCATATGCAGTGCTCAGGCTTGAAACACACATCCAGAAGTTAGTGTGATCTCTGCAGAGAAGAAAAGACCTTCCAGACTGCTGAGTCAGAGCAGGCAAACCCTCCTTGCTCGCTGTGTATGAGGTTCACTCCGAAATGCCTCTGGCTAATAGTGCATTCACAAGGCATTGGCTGTAGAGCCCTGTTGGGTGCTGTGCCAAAAACACAACCTTTTATAAATTGAACAAATACAAAGATTCTGGCAGTCTCATTTCGAGCGACCCGCTGGCAACCTACTGATGTAGCTAAAGACGTGGAGATGGAATGTAATTGCATGCACTGTTTTTAATCAAGGACCAAATTTCTAATAATCCACTGAAGTAACAAAGAAAACAACATCAGGCTGTAATACATGGCTGGAATCAAAGCTCCTTTCAGTGCAGTCTTAATTAAAGAGTGTCTCTGGCTGCCTGTTCTATAGAATAATCAATGAGCTTCCAGCTGAGGAAAAGACCTTTCTTGATTTGATGGAAAGAGAACACAGTCAGCAAAAGAAAAATAAAAAGGCAGGTAAAACTCAGGCCCTGGGCTGAGTATTTGATAATTCCCTGAGCCCCAGTATAGATTGGCACAAGTTGGAAGGAGGGAATAAGAGGGCATGAATCCTGCACAACAACCCAAAATCAAACTATGGTCAAAGCCACCGGTAGCTCAGATCCCCCAGGGCTGCCGTATTGTGGCCCAGCTTGCAGCAGTCCCAGGGCTATCCAGGCACTTGAGGAGGGCAGATTTGAGCCTGCCTCAGGAGTGAGGAAGAGGAGCAAGGTAGGAGTCACTGGGTGGCTTTCCAGCACCTGGGCTTCAGTCTTCAGTGGCATGGAGATAGTTCTTGCAAGCACCGAAATAGCATTTTTCTACCCTTTGCCCCCAAAGTCCCCTCAACAAATAGCTAGTTGCTTTACCATTATCTGAGAACCTTTTTCATCATTCTGTGTCTTTGATTAAACATGAACTAATTCTACACGAATCCCCCCAGCACTTGTCATAAATACAGTTTGCAGCTAAAAGATATTGCACGTTTAGAGGCTTTTCCCCCCATCTATAGCCATATTTTAGCACAATGACCTGTCTCAGAGGGTAAGCACATTTAACACTATGTGCAGGGGCTGCTTTGGCCAGCCAGCCTCTATACTAAAAGATAGTCTTGGGCACATTTGATTTACCAGTATGGACACAGCCCACATGTCCTATGAAGGACAACAGAGGCCATAAAGAGCTAGGACTTAGACCAGGCCCCTGACTGATCCTCCATCTTGGACGCAATAGGTCATTTATCCTTTCACTAAGCCTCGCTTAGTGACACACACGGATTAGAAGCTGCTATATTTGGTAGGTACCTGCAGAGCTAGAGACTAGAGTTCAATTATCCTTAAATTCTTATCAGGATCCTTCACTCCCGCCAGGGCTGTCATGGAAATGTAATGCATGTCCTGCCTCAAGGTTTTGGTTCATTTCTAATAAAAATCATCTGGCCTCTCTCTGAAGGTAAATGCAATCCATCCTACAGGAAGACAGTAGAAAATATAGTTTATCTGGATGCCAACGGGATCCTCAGCAGGAGTTTTAGTGCAGTATTCGCCTACAGAACCGTACAAAACAGGGCCTGGAAAGTGGCTGGTTTTCTGCAGAGCTGAACTCTTGTGGCTGTTCCCACTGATTGCAGCAGGTTCTCCAGGTTTTCTGAAAATAAGCCAATACTTTTTCTCACAGTTCTTAGAGTAGTAACAGAAGAACTGTTGTGCTGAGGAAAAGGGGAGGTTGAGGACATGGAAAATCTAGTAATGATATTTCTACTTCTGCCAGAAAATTATAGCCAGAATTAGATAATATGTGACAACAAAGGAGGCTTTCTAGCTGGAAAGGGTAAGTAGCAACAGGTCTGTGGGTGTCTCAGGCTGCAGAATAGCTCTGCTCCCTGAAACTGCCCCAACCTAAGCTCATTTCAGGCCTGCTGGGGCTCCTACCTTCTCCTTTCAGAACTTCTATTGTTGTATTTTTCTCTCATTCCTAAATTCAGTAGGGGCATAAATCTCTTTGAGCTCACTGTAACCAACGTTTTCTTAGGTCTCCCCAGAAGGATTTTGTATTATAATAAAATTTCTGGGCTTTTGGGCTGTGGGTTTTTTTTTCTGCCCTCCTCTCCAACAGATGCTAAACAACATTTAATGCTGTTTAAACCAGCATTAAACCAGCATTATTACATGAGAGTATCTCTAAATTCCATTTTTTTCACTGAGGCTTCAGTCTGAGTCAGATGACAGTAATTCTGCTGACATCAGGCATCTGATGAGATCATAACAAAAAAAGGAGAAAATATCATAGTAGATTAGATGCATGAGCACACACTACACATGCTTGTCCTTACTGTCCACAAGGGGCTAAACCAGTGCTGAAAATAGGAATTTAGATGGGAGCCCAAAGTATAAATTATAGCAGTATGGAGAAGGCATAAAACCTTCACCTCCCTCTAGAGCAAAACTGTCTGTTTAACACTTTGAGCTCAGTTTTCCTTCTAGCTTGGTAAATGAATATACTCTTAAACCAGGAGTTTCTTTCATTAGACTTACGCCAAGTACATCATTGACAGTCATGCTTCAGTGGCAAGTCCTCCATGAAGCAGGGCTATATCACACGGGAGATGGTCACATAAAAGAGAGCTGCGATTTTATCTCAGATTGCACGTCCTTTATTTGTAAAACATCTTCAAAGCAGAAATGGGGAAAAAATCCTTTTTGTTTTTAGCTCCTCTCAGTTTTACTGCAGCGAAAGATTTCCACACAGGTTTGTGTGCAGTTCACCTGGCTCACAGCCAGGGTTTAATTTATAAAACGTAGCTAACAGGGAGCACAGGCCTGTTTGTCTCCTTCCACAGGATTTAAACTGCATAGAGAGAATATAGTCCATTAAACTGAGTTCTCATAACATCCATTCAGCCTTTGCAGTTCTTGGCATAAAGGCCAAGTCCATCTGTTTCTCTGAGACTCCTTTGTGTTTGCTGCTCACCATGATTAAAGGGTTGCGCACACTGAGTGATAAGAGAGGCAGCTTCAGCCTCCTTATCAAACCCTGTATTGAGTGAAGGATGGTCTTGGTACAGACAGACATTGCTTTTCAAACTCACCTCATCTTTGCATATCATAGGTTATTACTTTACATTTTCTAGCATTCTCTATTAAAGAATCTCAATGTCAAGGGATTTATGTCCTCAAAAGCCCTTGCCGGCAGAAGATAAGCCTTGCATGGCCAAGGATGGGGTAGAGCTTGCTGCAAAACCTCGGCAGCTCTGCTGTGCCCAGCAGATTGGGAGGCTTGGAAGGATCCTGCAGTGCACATGGGCAATGCCCCTTTCCTTTCCAACACTGCAATTCCATCCAGCTTGCAATCAGCTCAATAGCTCTGAACAGCAACTTGCTCCCAAGCACAGCGGTTCTGGGGGGGTTGTTTTTGCTTTGCTAACAAGTAATGCCACGTGCTCCTCAAGTGAAAAATGATTATTTGATTTAAGAGGAGGCTCTTAAATTATAAGCAACCCACAGTTATTTTAAGGGCATCTTGCATCTTTTCCGCAATGAAGACTGATGCTGCTCTTGCTGTGGGGTTATATAAGAAGGAAGCATTGGTGCAACAGTGATTTTTAGCATTTTCTTCAGATTGATGTGTTTATTTGTTTTCATCTTATGAGGCAACCATAAATAATGTCTTCGCTCTTCAGAGGGAGTACTGACATCCAGTTATTTATGACTGGTTAAAAGTAAATGTGTTGAGGGAACGTTATTTATCTCTTGACCATAACTGCGTGGGCTCCCCTGAATGAATGCGCTCTCATCAGCCACGCTGAGTCTAAAGAACTGAAGTCAATAATTAAAGCAAGCAAAGAAAAATAATGGACTAAAAACAAATATTAAGCCTTCCTGTGTGTGCTACAGGTGCATAGAAGTCATGCTCATAGGAAACCTCATGCTTCAGGCTGAGCGGCTGAAATGAAGTATTGATTTTCTGCTGAAAAGATTGTAAGTAAAAAGGACGATTAATTTTTAAATGAAGGTAGTTGTTAAGTTGCTGCCCTCTGGGCATAGGAAGAAGCTCATTTGTCCATATCTACAGTACGTCACTTTGTGCTCAAAGGCAGTGGGTTTTTAATCGAAACTAGGTTGTTAAGAATATTAGGGTGTGATTAAGCGTGCAGTCTCCTCTTTTATAGCTCTGAACTTCAAATTGAGGGCAAGTCCATCTGACACACACCCAAAAAATTGCCCTCACATTGGCCCCACTCACCAGCTGTGGCCACGTGCCCTGGGGCAGCTCTTGGTGATCCACATGGAGCTTGGAGATGTCGGGTTTGGAGCATCGCATCCAGATCTCTGGTCCAGCCAGCACCATTGGCTCAATGAGTCTCATACACATCATCAAACACCCAGGAACAGGGATTCTTGCCATTGGGATGGCTGGGGACATTGCTGGCCTGGGGAGCTGCCTGCCAATCTGGTTGCACTGAGCTGGGGCCACGAGGTGCTGCAGAGGGAGGCAATGGAACCAGTGGGAAACAAATGGGCTCAAGGCTTGGTTAGCCTTGGTTAAAATTTGCAATTTAAAAAAGGTACAAAAAGCATGAAAAAAATAGCATCCCAAATTGAGCCAAAAGATTCAAGTGACTCATGGTCTCCAAGTGTCTCCAGGTCCATTCAGCTCATTCTTTCAGGTGGCTGAAATACTTTGCTTCAATTTCTGTTAAAAATACTATTAACCTCAGAATGATTTTGAAGCCTAAAATGTGACTGGCTTCATAAAAGTGGCAAGTGAAAGATGTGGCCAGTTTCAAAGTGTTCCCTAACGTTCATTCTGGGGGAAACAATGTGCTGAAACAGGCACTGCTGAAACTGGTACTGCCGAGTTTAAACCAACTTTCTCTTTTCAATTCCTTTAGAAAAAAAAAAAAGTGGCTTTAAAATTAGCTAAAGAAGAAGGAAGGCAGACTTGCGACTAGTATCAGTTCAACTCATCTGTTCACTATAGCTTAAAAATGTGGTTGTTTAGGAAGAAACACGCTGATAAAATCTTCAAGTCTGTCCTTTTCTTATATTATGGTTCTTCTAGTAAAGAAGGTCCAAATTGCATGAAGTGCAATTCAGATTTTTCTTCTTCTCCTCTCTCTCTCTCTTTTTTTTTTTTTTTTTTTTTTAAAAATCACAGAATACTCCAATGACAAGGGAAGTGCTTCCAGGTCCAGGCACCCAGACCCAAACGCCACGCTGTGAAGGCCACGCTGATCAACACAACTCCTTAAACATGCCTACAAGAAGGGTTTGGACTCCACCATGCCGGCATGCCTGGATGTGACAGGCTTCCTGCCCCGGGCTGGAAGGTAGGGCTTTGCTTGAATATATCAAATTAAATAACTTCCCCTTCCTTCCTTTCCTAATCCCCCATACAAAGATCTATTATTGTGTGAAAGGAATACATCCTATGGGCTGAACGGAAAACCTAATTAACTTGACTCATGAACTGCTAAGGTTTAAATCAGGTCTCTGCAGTGTATGTATTACCTTATATTTAAAGTGACAGTTCCGAGATTGCCAGATCTGGAAATAAAGACCCACATCTTTCAAAATACCTTGCTTAGATAAGAATGAACAAGAAGCTTGGCCACCCCAGACAGTACAAGGGTTATGGACTTGCAATCCATGTTGATGTTTTAAAGCGTCAAATCTCTCTGCTTGTGTATGTATGAACGTAAAAATGAAGAAAAAAGAAAAAGGAATACAAGGAATATATCCTCTCCTCTGTGGCAGTTCTTAATGAAGAGTGTTGGTGAGCACAAAATGAGCAGAGCAAAGCTAAAGTGCTCAGGACTGTTTCTTCTGGGGATGAAGACAAGTTCTTATCCCTGACCATCACTCCACGCAACTTCCAGGTTTCTGTGCCTGTATAGCAGTCAGATGAGCACTCGCAGGAGGGACCCTGGCCTCCAAACCATATAGTGCCAACCTTTCTGAAGGGGCACAGCTGCTGCCCAGCCATGGCCGGCTCCATCCCAAGTTTTAGGGCAGCACATCCTCATGGGACAAATGATATGAAACAGGAACTCTCCTTATTCATCTATTGACTTTGTTTAAACAAATCAGTTTTCAATAAATGTGAAGAAATTTAAAAAAATATATTATCTTACAGTTGGGTGCTGACATGCTGCAGAAAGTCATTTTCAGCTATTCAGAGGAAACTTGAGCGTTCGAGTGTGAAGCCTCATAATTGTTTCTGCTAATCTTCCTCCTCCGCCCCCTTCCCGCATCTGCTGTCAGCGTTGGCAGTGCCGGTAAATAAGAGCAAAGCACCCAAGCAAGCAACCAGCTTCCCCAGCAGGAGCAAGAATTCGCTGCAATGGATGGGTTTCATGCACCAGCTTGGGCACTGCAAAGCCAGATGTCAAGATAGGACCTAAGAGTTGAGGAGCCACTGGCACAGCAGCCCTCTGTGGCCCAGGTCTCCTGCTCATGCAACGAGCCGCTCAAGAACATGCTGCTCCAGATAGATGCTGGTGGAGCCCATCAGGTGACTGGAAACGCATCCAGGTGAACCTGGCTGGACAGGAAGGGGCTTTGCAAAGTTGTGGAGAGCAACATTTGGTACTCAAGTTTCACTCAAATATCCCCTTGGTTCACCCTCCCCAGTTCTCCTCTCCAGAATAAATACAGGATTGGTACTCAGAACAACTCTTGCCTTTGGTGCAGGCAATTTAATGCTTTTAATTTCAAGGAAACATTTCATATTCTCCCATTTTTACAATAAGCCTCCAGACTTCTACCTCCCACCCTCTCAGAGGACTTTATCTCCTACCCTACCTCATCAGGAAAAGTTTTCCCCATCCTCAAGCAGTGACTCATTTTATGAATCAGGTCAGTTCCTTTCCTTTGGCATCATCCTACCTATCAAGCGATCTGTGCTGATGGCTAATGAGCTATGCAGAGGCAGAGCTGCGAGACAGATGGGAGCCAACCTGTGCTGAACCCATTTTGCTTATGGATTTAGATGATGAGGTCAGAAGAGACCTTCAGATACTCAGACCTTTGTCTCGCATAAAATCAGCCTACTAATCACAATCACCTGCACTTCTCTGGGTAATAAACAACCCACTGCAAAATGATGCGGCTCCTGAAAGGTTTCTATTGCCTAGAGAACCTAAGATCACTCGGGATTAAATGATATGGAATATAAGTATTCATGATCATCACTCTGCTTTGCACCAGTGAGAAGCAGTGAGTGTTTGGACAGAGAGTAAATTTGGGACAGAAACAGTCTGTTCCACCATTTGTCTGGCTTTTCACACCAACAGAGGAGAGGAAATATTTTTACAATTGGAAATACTGAGAAAAGAACAGTGTCTGGACCCCTTTAAAAAAAAAAGAGATGGTATTTTAAGTAGACAATGATTATTTGCCATTGTTTCTTTTCTTTGTTATATTAACACAATTTTTAAACTGACCAGTATTTTAGCAATAAACACTCCTAGTCTAAATGAAATCTGAGTAAAGAGAGTTCAGATAGGGCTCTGTTCCTGCCTCTCTGAGTTACTGGAATTACAGCATCTTTTGCATACAAATCTATTCCCTCCAAGGATGGATCAAGGGCAGATTTTCCTTTCTCAGCCCTATAGTTTCCCCATGCTCAGGGGGAGCGGTCGCTTGCATCTTGCAATGTGTTTGCTTTGCAGGTGGACGACGATGTTAGGAGTAACTATAAAGCCAGATGAGGAGCAGCATTGGCCATGGAGGGCCCCACCCCAGAGCCTGTGTTCGTCGACGTGGACAAGGGACTGACGCTGGCATGTTTTGTCTTCCTCTGCCTTTTCCTGATCGTGATGATTATTCGTTGTGCAAAAGTCATCATGGACCCGTACAGCGCCATCCCCACGTCTACATGGGAGGAACAGCATCTTGATGACTGAGAGGACTTCACCAGGCGCAGCCATGACATGCTGTGGTCTTGGAGACCTTTTCCTCGCTCGGAAGGCTAGCACACACCAAACAGCCATTTGCAGACGCACAGGGCAACAGCAATATCTCCAAAAGCACATAGTTCCAATATTCTTACTCAACAGATCAGGATAACAGCAGGCCATTCTGGCAGCACAGCTTAATACTATGCAGCAACCCTTATTTTAATGAAAACCAGTGATGATTTTAACTCTAGTAGCACAAGAGACTGTGGGCTTTTCCTAATATAACTCTTGGTCTAGCACAGTCTGTCCTCCCTCAGTATTTCCCATATATCCAGGGTAACCACCAGAAGTTGGAAAAGCAACAGGAGCATTTTATCTTCCCTGAAAATAGATTGCTTCAGATATCCTCCTCAGTCATAATTGTGTGTTTCCAAAAGGTTTTACAGTTTTGTATCCTCAAGCACCACTGAGTAGCAGCTCTAAAGCACCCCATCCAGGTAGGGGACATGGCAGCAGGGTTTCTCCTGACTTCCTTGCTTCTGCACATGCCCTTCCCACCAAGGTGCAGTCCCATCTCCAGGGCACAGGATACAGAGGCACTCAGAGCACATTTCTGAAGGGTCATCAACCCTACAGCATCACCTTGCTCTATCCTGCTCTAGAGACCCTAGGTATTTTACCACCTGGCATGTGTCTGTGGATTAGCCAGGTGGGTCAGACCACTCGTGGTGATCTCACTGGCCACCAAAAGTCCTTGGAGCAGAGTTGGGACATCACTGGCTTCAACTACATAGAACTTGCCCTGATTATTTTTAAAGAGCAACTCCACGCATATCTGCACCCAGCTCGTGTTTCAGGTGGTCACACACGAGTACAGTAACAGAGACAATAAGCAAAGACAAAAACATTATTCCTGGCTTTGTCCCCAAGAAGTAGTTATTTGTCAGCTCTCAATTCCAGTATGTTCCTCAGCTTAGCCGCTGGAATAACATACGCTAATATGCATTCTACCTCGGAGAAGTTCAGCCCTTTAAAGGAATTTTTCCACAGATTATAAGGTGAATATGTGTA
>JAUBOD010001086.1:515826-526153 GCA_032353885.1 Nothura maculosa | reverse complement strand
GGACAACTTGATAATGCACTGCCAGTGCTTTGAGTCGTGGCAGGGAAGGCAAACACGTCCTCCCAGCAGCTTCCCTGGCTTCAGCCTTCCCCAGCACATGTAATTTGTGCTCTGCAAACACTCCCCAAATCCATTCCCGGCATGAGACAGAGCCCTCCCAAATGCTAATTCTGCAGCAGCAGAGACCACCCAAACAGCACTTTGGCTGCACTACTGAACTAAGCACAGTTTGCACCGTACTGATGCCAGCTTGAAAAATGTTTCTTAAACAGAAAGCAGACTATTTAGTTTAAGATATTCTTCACTGTCAGGGAAGACGGACCAAAGCACTGCTGGATTTCAACTGACACTCACCTCAAGTCACTTAAAAGATGAATCCAGTATTAAGGCAAGTAACTGAACTGCTCCCTGTTCTATTATGAGCAGTTTTATAATGAAGTGCAGTCCTGATTGAAATAGCATCAGTGCTAATAGTCGTCTTCTCCTCTTACTAATGAAGCAAGAAACTGCAAAACGGTAGTTTGGTGATTTGTGTTTCTCAGACCAATAAAGCTCCACTCCAGGCCCTAATAAGAGCAAGATACCAAGTCATGTAGACAAAAATACATTTCGTTTTGCTGTACCTACTGGTACAGATGTCTGATACCACTCGTATCCCCGTATGAAGAGGCATGTTCTTGCAAAAAGCAATTCATAGGAAATGCATTCTTCTAGAGGCTTATCCAAACACCCGGCAAAGAAAGCTGCCAAGAAAGGAGCTTTGTTGAATCCTGCTGCAGGAGCTGCCCAAGGGCCGTGTCAGAGGGCAGCGCTTCACACGGGCCCTGCAGGAGCAGGGAGGGCGAGCGGGAGGCGCCCGGCCAAAAGCAGGGCACCAACACGGGCACAAAAGCACCAGAGACACAAATTAATAGCAAGTTCCAGAACAGCCCTGTTTTCTTTTTGCTCTGCCATGCTCTCCCCAAAGACTCCAATTTACATTCCCAGAGCAGCCGTCTGTAGCTGCTTCAAGGCATCAGCCTGTCTCAGCAACTCGCTAAGGAGCCCAAAGGAGCCGCCGGGGCTGAATAGGGGCCTCAGAGCCTGCGTTTCAGCCTGGCTTTCTGCTCGCAGGCAGAAGTGTCATTTCAGCAGCTCACCCTGGCTGAGGCATCCCAGCTGCTGCAGATTTGCCAGCACCACTACATGTGTCGCTGCCCTCTGACCCAGTTTCAGCACAATGTTTTGGGTTAAAAGAAAGGGAAAAAGAAACCCACTCTCAACACACACACTGATTATGGCTAAGGACCAACGACACAAGCAGATCTGCAGGAGCAGCAGCCGCTTTGTCTGTGTAGCTGCAGAACTCACAGCCGCTGCTGCATTTTTCACCACACGGGAGTCACCAACTTCCTCAGCACCAGAAGCTTTCATGCATTTTCAAGCCTCCAATTTCTCCTGGTTCCGTGTTCTCTTTCTGCTGACAACTAAATAAAGTTAAGTTGCTGCTTGAACACCACAATCTGACTTTATATAATGCCTTAATATTGAAAATATAATATTCAAACCAGTGACTGAAGACTTACATAACATGTTTTCTCAACTCACTGGAGAAGTCATCCAATATCTACTTATGTTCCAGTCTATTCCTGCTGAACAGCTTTTTGTTTCATGCATGGACTTATTTTAAGCTAAAAACAAGAGCAAGCCCTTATATTAGACACTCCTGACTGAAACTTTATAAAAGATGGAAAGAGCTTTTTTATCCACTTCTCATTTTGACTAGCCAGCAAGTTTAGGTCTCTCAGTATTTTTTTATTCATGGAACATCATTACGTACCCCAAGAAAGCTCTTTCTGCACAGATTTTAATCCTGCAACACTGACTTAAGACAGGAGATTGTTTACTCACGTGGTTCAGAATTAAACTGGGGTATAAAGAGCCACAAGTATGAAAAAGTGCAAGGGAAAGGGGAAAGGAAGAGCAACAGAAAAGCCAGAACACACATCTTGAAGAGGGAAGGATCATGAGCAACTTTCATAACTGATATGAGCCCGAGTATCACAGCAACAGAATTACATCACTGTGCAGCCAGGGAACACTTGCTATGGACAAAGCCCCTACTGTTCAAGCCCTTGCATTGTTGGCTACAGCTGCCTGCTGTTGTCCTCTAGGCTACGTGAGGAACAAGGGAACATTTCACCACCACCTCTCTGGTCTTACTAGGCAAGAGTAAAGATGGGGAGATCTACGCTGACATCACAAGGATCACTGATAATAAGGATTCAGCTTTCTGGGCATGTCTCCACACACTACCCTATTAATAGATGTTACTTTGAAACAGTAATTACTACTTGCGACCATGCTCAACCTTCGCAAATACAGATTTACTTACTAGAGCAGTGGCAAGAAATTGAGGATTAACCGCTGTAAAATAAAGCACTTTAGAAACTTGCATTCAGCTCATACATATGCATCTAACTTCTGTTCTTAGGCTTTAAGTGGTCACTGCCAGCAAAACAAAAAACACAAACAAAAAGCTTTTTTTGTTATTTGATTTATAAACTTTTTAGTATTTTCACTATATTAAACCAAGAGGAGGTTCCAGAAATCACAGTCAATTCTAAGCATAAGCAGCGGTGGAACAGGTATATTTTAGTGACCAGTAAGACATTTATTTTATTTACATCAGATTTCAGGAGACACAGAGGACAAAAAAAATGGGAGTTTCATCAAGTGCCAGAACTCCAGAGAGCTGCTACTGAGAGGGACAGGCCCTCACTTGGTGTTGCAAGATTGGAGCAGGGAGGAGAGCAATGATCACGGCATGGGCTGACATCTAGTAACTTCTTAACTTCTAAAGCACCAAACACATTTATATCTTCATAAAAACCTTTAAAATTTCACGTTTATGACATATTCTGCACTCAAAAGCATACAAATACAAATCACGATGGCAAGGTTTTATCATTTTCAGCACTCTTGGTTCATCAAGATTAACACTACAGCACTACTAGAAAAAGACCCTTCAATATGAGGGTATCCCAGCTCTGAGACTCAGAGAAGCAGCAGTTTCCCTCCAACTGAGGGAACTGAACAGCCTATTTACTGCTGATTGCCCAGCAGCCCAACACGTCTGGGGGCAATCCCAGTTAATCCAGGGAATTCCTGCCCAAAGAGCTTTCCAAAGGGACCCCACTAGCATCTAAGACTGTGTCCTCTTTGAGGAGTCTAAGCTGACCAGGTTCTATTCAGCTTGACCTGTCCAAAAGACAATTTAAAAAAAAAAATAAAGTAAAATTCTTATGTCCAAAATCGTTTCTTGGGTTCAAAACAAAAGGGGCAGATAATCCTTGAACATGCTTGTTTACAGGCAGACACAATAGGAACCTGTAATACAGACAGCTCACTGAACATTAAAAGGATGGAGAACACAGTAATCACTGTTGTTCTGTACATGGAAAAGACCATTTCTGAGTCAGTTACAGACCAGGAAAACGAACATCACAACAGCTGAAACACTGGGAACAGTTTGTCACAGGATCTTTGGGAGTTTTCCAGTGAGGAGCATTCAAGGACATGCGAGTTCTGCAGTGGGGACAGGGACCATCCATTCCATGTCCTAGCCAAGGCACTGCAAGTCAGGGCCTATGTTTGCACATGAGTTTTACTTACTCATTTAAGCCTACTCAAAGTATCTATCTAGTTTTAAGGCTAGAGATTGACAGGCTCTGTGGATCTATTTTTGGAAGACACCCATCTCTGATGGGAAGGCAACAGCAATCTTACATGATGTTACATTTTTGGTAGCAAATGGCATTATTAATAAAGGAGCATGCTTTGAGGCAGTCACGTTCAGGTCTCTGCTCAAAAGGCATAAAAACCCAGGCATTATACCCACGGAAAAGGAAAGTAGTCTCAGCAATGGCTCGTCAGCAATCTGCTACCTCAGCTGGCACAAAGCACAGTTCCCATCATGGAGAGCTGGGCCGGTGCCAAGCTGCACAGTTCTGGATCCTGTGCCCTGTGTTTCCCAGCACTCTCCTGAGTTTGTGCTATCTCACAGCTGTGCCTTGGTACTGAGAGGCCTAAAGCCAAAGATACAGGGAATAACTTGCACTCCCTGTCAAGATTTCAGGCAGATCTTAAACTTGCCGAGCTGAGTATAGAAATGACTTTTTAAAATGCTTTATAAAAGATAAGGATGCTGCTCCGAAACAGACAATCCAGGGTTACATTCTGCTTTCTTTGGCATCATATTTTGAAGTCAGTGGTTTCAGAAATCAAGTGGATGCTTAAAATTAGAAGCTGAAGACTCAGATTCACTGCATTCCTTTAAGATTCCAGGCTAAAGCTCGAAGGATGTAAAAGCAACAACTCCATAAAGTGTCTTTGATAGAGTATTTATGACCAGGCTTGGTTTTACAAACTGCTGAAAAATAGTCTGTAGAAAAGATCCAAGAACTTGCAAGATGAGCACATGTATAAGGACCAAAAAGGACAGAGATTCAGTAATAATTTCTTCTGAGCTTCCATGACTAAGTCACGCTCTCTCAATACAGCATAAGTTGTCCCTATTTAAAATGTATCGAACCCAAAAGAAACAAAAGTCACTTTAACACAAGTGCCCAAAATAGACAGTTTCTTGCTAACGAGACACCTGTTGCTGAGAACCGACAGCAAGCACAAAACACATAGAAATTGTTTTTGTAAACAGCACCATGTAGAATTTTAATTAGCTTATAATGCTACAGCTCTACATAGGCCTGATGCTAATGGAGGTCCTGCTGTAATATTAGGGTTCCTAGATGTTAATAAAACACAAGTATCATCATCTTTTTTGGTTAGGGCATCTTGAATACAACCGGACTTCCATGCACGGTATGATTATCATGCATGATGAGTTGTTCTATTTAGAAATACAGAGTATGTCTAATTTAAGTATTCAAAATTATACAATACCCTTGCTGTGGTTTGAAGGAGAACTCAACCTAAAGCTAAAGCCTGACCAAACACAGAGGGTATTTAGGGACAAGTTTTCAGCAGAGGAGCTCTAAGTATGATGCTCCCAGAGGCAAAGCTGCATTCCTTCCTTTTTTTTTTTTTTTTTTTTTTTTTTGGCAACACATTTAATTTAGGGGATCAGAGGTACTACTTTACTTTAACTCCAATGCCATTCTGACTTTTTTCTTTATATTGCAATTCCTGCACAAGTCAGCTTCAATGGTTATGTTAGACATCCAAACCAGTTATTGGCTGACTAAATATAAAAGCACCTTGCATGCAGCATAGGAAGATGTTACACAGCTGGCCAGCAATCACAACTTACCTATCACTTATTAAACTGTCAAGCTGCACTGAAGATACAGAAAAATCATGAAGTCTGAGTTTTGCATCTTTCCTTATTTTCAACTGCATTTTAAGCCACTTGCACACTTCAACATGTGAAGAGAGGAGTATATATGCAACCAACATGTGAGTTTCCAATACTCTGGAAATAAAGCCAGTTCTGGATCGTTCTGGCAGTGACGTGGTGCCAGGAACTGCCCTTCCTTGAAGACTTTGTTCCTCAAAAGCCTGGCCTGGTTCCTGTACCTGGTTCACAGGGCAGCTTCACCATTTTGGCCAGTACAAACAAGGGGCAGCCCCTCTGCAGCCAAACCTTAGGACTACCAAATTAGCAGAGCTCATCTTTAAGACACAGTTTCAATCAACGGTAAGCAATGGAAAAACGCAAGCTGTTAGCAGCAAGAGGCCAGGGCTGAAAGTGAAATATGAGTTGCCTTGTATCAGCCTTAACTATCTCAGATTCTGTCAGATTAACAGATAAGGGACTCAAGAATTGCCATGAAATCACAGCTTGTAAGGCTCTTTCCTTTTTGAAGGTGTCCCAAAATAGCCCGTTTGCTCACATGGAGAAGTCACTACGCTGTCTAGGCAAAGCTGAAGAACTAGTAGAGAAATTCTGAGGACAAGAGCATTTTCCTCAGCGCTCGCATGGAACAGACGTGATCAGATTTTTAACGTTTCTCTCTGAAGCCCCACGGAACAGACTGCACAGATTTCAGCTTCTCAACCTGAGCAGGACGAAAGCCAGAGTTAACTGCCAGCACTTGAGCAAGAGGCAGCGTTGCAAAAGCTCTGCTTAAGCATCACGGATGGCATCCTTTTTGTCTACTAATACTCACTCGAGGTGCAAGCCCGTGAGCTGCCTTTGCAACTCAACTTGCCATTCATCCTGCTTCCAGCCAGGGCTCAACGATGCAAGCAGACGTTTCAGCTCCCTCGCCTCATGTCCAGAACACTTAGATCAGCAAGTTAAGAGCACAATGGTCTAAAAATAGCATGGCTGGATGCCACTGTCTCCCCCTTTATTATGATGGTCCCTTTGTACGGAATTCTTACCACAACTGTACAGAGAGGGGAAAAAAATCCAGCTGTAAATGGCTTTAAGGGAGGAATGGCATCCAAAAGGAGGGAACTGTTTAGTACTATGTGATTCTCTTTCTCCTCAAGCCACATACTCAGAAATTTGCATTTTTAGAAGCATCTTGAACTCAAATTCTTGAAGAGAAGGATGAGTCAAATGTACTTTATGCTCTTGCCACAGCAATCCACCAGAGAGCAGATCAATGAAGACAAAGCAAACTTCTTGATAGAACAGAGAAGGAGGGAACCAGAAGGGAATCCCTTCTAACACGCAACACCAAAACCTGCTCATAAAATTCAATATTAAGCCCCGTTTTGCACAAGTGTCAGCAAGATGATTTCTGTCATGACACTCATTCCCTTCCCACTGTCGAACAGGTCATCCACCATAAAAGAATAAGCAGGAGACTGTATATCCTGAATTTTAATAGCACAAGGTGGGAAATCAGAGGGAGATGAGCCACACGTGGTCCCTTCAGGCTTCCCTACCACATTCCCAGGCACCCGCCAGCTGCTGCAGTCTGCTGGGAAGTCTCCACAACCACAAGCCCTCATCACAGCTACAAAATGTAAAGAGCCCAACGTGCTGTACGTTGTCTCTTGTTAATCTCTCATGTCAAATTCTACCAGACAAGGCTTAAAGACAACACAAAAAAAGTAAAAAACACTGTGGAACAACACTCATATGCCTTCCATCAACTGATTTTACTAACGTCACAAACTTTAATCCATAATCCAAGGTTTAAGAGAAACTTCCCCCATTTTGACAACTAATATTGCTGCTGCTTAAGACAAGGCCACAGCTCTGCAACGTGCATTTCACCGGGCACTGCGTGCACAATCCTGATTAAGTTCACCAGAAAGCCCTATCAGGCCACCCAAAGAAGCTGCAATAAATTCTTCATCTCAGGCCTTGACAGTTTGAGAAATTAAGACGCCAGAGCTCTGGCAAGGACAGGAATATTCCTCAACAGAACAGACTGATATTTCAAGCATCTTGGTTGTGCAAGGAGGGATCTGAGGTAGTATACAGAAGGATAAGTAGATATAACTAATCAGGGATTTATTTATGTACAGAATGACTGAGTATAAACTTAGACCAGGGTCACGTTATGACTTTGCAGAACGACAAGTTAATTGTTGCAGTAAGAGACTGCAAATAAGAGCCAGGGCAATTTAAAAAAAGAAGATTCAAAAGTTTCACAGACATCAATCTGGTTAAAATAAAATAAAAAGGACAATAACAGAAAACAAACATTTAAGAGCTAATCAATTATGCCACGGTCACACATAGGAATTTTAAATCAAAAATCAAAGCACCAGATCAAGTTTAACTTACTATTAAGAAATCCATGCCCAACTGCTACACCAGTCCGGCTTAAATTTAATTATTTACACAATGAAATATCCATCACTCTCAATATTAGTCTTGCTCCCAGTTATACTTTGCTACACTCCACTGAAAGTTATGTAACCAGCTAATAACATACCTACCTTCAGTCCTGTTTTCAAGGTTAGAGTGTCTTCTTCCTCTTTCCCCAGCATACTTTAAACAAAACCCATGGAAACGCACCGCTACTCCAAACAGTTCTGTTAAGTAACCCTAAAGGCCCTTTCCAATATCCTTCTGTATATTCCTCCATACTGCAGCAATTAGTTTAGTGGTTTATGATCCCAAACCCATTTTGTTTCTACTCCTGATCAAGACAACCACATCTGCTTGATAACCAAGCCAAATATCTACAAACTCAACTTATCAAGGACTTAACACATCCAATAACATATCGTACTAGTATGATACCTAATGGCATAATGCCAACCTAAAAGTATAATACTGATCATGGCTACTAAGATCAATATAAACCCCTCCTGCATCACCAGCAAAAGCCACCTTTAAGCTTCTTACCTGATTTTAAATGAGCCAAGTAGGCAAAACAAAGTTCTTGTATTTTAAAATACCCCTAACAAAGACACTTCTTGCCATATCTCGACAAGGGTGCAGACTCCAAACATGAGGTCACCTCATCCAAGTGTAATATTCCACTACATAATCAAGTTACAAAAGCTTTAAAGGGCCTGATTTCACACGAGCATTTCAGATAAACACCCTCAGTTTGTTTGGGACAGTGCAGACACTTCCTGTTTCTCTGACAGCCTCATCTCTTACCTTCCTCTCCCAAGAAAGGGTGACCACCAACTGGTTCAACGCTTCCTTCTGACAATCTAATCAAAGGATAGACTTTTGTATAAAAAAGCTTGAATCTGATTTAAATACAGAAATTCCACTATTTTTGTACAACGAGTGGTTCTCTTGTTTGCCCCTCACCTCCAGGAGCAATTTCAAACACTCAGTGGAAAATAACTGGCTTCCTCATCTAACATTTGACTTTTAGCAGCCCAGTTCTATACTTATATTTAATGGCATAGACAATAAAATTGTTCAGTTTTCTGCCTTGTCCAAGACAATGGACAAAAAAAGAAAAAAAATCCAATACAGAACATCTAATCAAGCCAAAAGCATCTCACTTCTGCCCTCAGAAACACTCTAAGTTGGTTATGAAGTTGATACTTGTTTTGCTAATCCATCACATGGATAAGAGTGCATTAGCCCTGTGAATCACAGGCCACGTAAGCGCGGCGCCGTCTTAAACCGTGGGCTACTTAAACCATTCAGGTGGTTGGCAGGGCCTGCCAAGGCAGCCACGTTGTTTATAGCTCAGTCCTACAGATAGAGGATTATGACACCTCAGATGCTGACAAATACCATATCCTGAAGGTGAGAGCATTGCCGTACAAATACAACCTGGTAGAGCTGAATGGCCAGGGTGGTCTTGAGACAGAATTTCAGCTTCTGCAAGTTCACTGAAGCACTCACTTAAAGGAAAAGCATTGCATTGTCTAGGACTGCTGCTTAAAATGAACTACTTTTAGGAAATACTCAAATGCAAGACTTCACTTGTTTAACCAGCACTCAGACAATTGTCTGAAACTGATCCAAATGAAGCAGAAGATGGATGAAGTCTGGATTTAATTCCGTTTGTCTCATACTGCAAGTTTAATAGCCTAAAAAGTCACTTTTCAGAGAAACAAAACCTGTGTTGCTCTCAACTACAGAATGAGCAAACATACAAATTGAAAGAGGAGAAATGATTTTTACATGGCCAAACTTTTGGTTTTGCTTAATCTGTATTTAGCTCAAAAGCCCTAAAAACATGGTTGGAAAAAGGAATCTGTTAAAAATATACCACCCCACCCCTTCAATTAAGGGTTGAGAAGCTTATGACACATGTGAGACATCCAACAAGAACAGGGAAGAAGGACTTAATGTTCCTGATATTTCCAAAAGTTAAATAAATAAGCTGGTTGAAAAGGACCCAAACCCTTCATGTGCCTGCTACATACATTGAGCTACATACTAGATCTTAAAGCTGCACAGACCTAAGCTACTTTTATTCCTTTGTAGGTCATATTTAATTAACTGGTTATTTTCACTAAACCTTAATTCTGTGTAAACACTATTGCCGCACCCAGGCTGAGCTCTGCACCGAGAGGGCACCTATCTCCAGCCCAAGCCTTGTATCCTATCGGAGGCAGAGGCTGCTGTGCTGCCTCCACCCATCCAGCCGCACAGCTGGGACCACCGCCAGCCTCCACGGACTCCGAGCCTCTCCTGGAAGCTGCCACCAGGCTGTTTAGCAGGGGCAAACCCGCACCTTAAGCCATGGTGGATGTCCCCTTTTGGGCAGGCTGAGGCTCCCCAGGATGACATTACTCCCTACCCCCATTCCCTTCTGCCCTGGGCGCACAGCAATTAGCCTTAAGTGATCACTAAACCACTGGGGGAAAGGAGGGGAACAGGGAAAGAGGGAGACAGCTCAAGTCACTAATTTAAAATAATTTAAGGTAGTCTGGCTGGCTT
>JAUBOD010001086.1:488830-502156 GCA_032353885.1 Nothura maculosa | reverse complement strand
TCTGCTTTGGGGTATTACCTTTCACTTGAGGATCTTAAAGCAATCACAGAAACCCTTAAGTCTTTCCAGCCAGAAATATGACACAGCCTAACTGCTTTTCTCGAGCATACTTTACTTTCTGCTGTACAGCATCAAGAGGGACAGAGTCTGTTTATCTCTGACCTCCATGCTGGCGATTTTCCAAGGAATTGCTAGTGGACATAGTTTACAGACTGCACTCCCTGCAGCCTGTACACAGACTCGAAGGAAGAGACAGAGATAGAGAGGTGATGAAAGTCTATCCTCTTCCATTTTTTTTTTTAATAGAAGGAAATCCTTTGGGGACCATAACACATGAGTAGCTCCCAGGCAGCTCTAACCTATGCAAAGACTACAACAACATAGAAAATAAGGGAAGAGTAGAGAGCTGCTCACCCTGTTTTTACTACATTTTATAAAACTAGATGTTATCCAACACATATACTATTCAGTTTAATCTGAAGAAAGCCTGGTGCTTGATTTCTCATATCAAGTTTACTATCTTGGACAATATACAGTGCACAAAAGCAATACATTAGCTACTTACCAGTTGTAGACACTGTGAATGTCCCGATAGTCTTCATGAGCAAAAGTACATGCAGAAAGGTTGAGGATTTGGATCATAGAAGGATCTCTGATTGAAGAAAGCTTTTGCTTTAGCATCACACCTACAGGAATATATGCAGTCCTTGTCTAAACAGCATAGCTAACGTTTCATAATGAGTTATCAGTCACATCAGAACTTCAGATACCGTGGTTCCTCCTTTCTTCCTCATGATCCTTTCCCTTCTTCATCTTTCTCCCTCTCTGCTCTTTGCATTTCTCTTCTGCTGCCTTATGAAAAACTTGCCACTGAACCCCAGGATTGTGACATGACTGACAAGTGGAAAGATTGTGACATCAGGGAACTGAGTTCTGCCTCCCTCTCCACTTTGTTCCTTTGCTTTTCATCCATTTCTATTCTCCTGTCTCAAAAGAGGAAAATTGAAACACTAGAAAGAAGCACATTCTCCCAACCTCTCTTCTGGGATTATAACTGCCTCCTTTGCCCTTTGGCAAGCATCCAACAGACATGTTGGTTGAAAATATATTTCATGGAAACAGGCGTATGCACAAAATTCTCTGTGGCTGAGCTAGGAGAGAACTGGTAAAGAAGCTTACACCTAAGGCAGCCCAGTTCACAGTTTGAACAGCCCAGCTCCCGTTGAGCTGCTCTCAGTAATATCCAGAAGAAAATACTGGGAGAAGTCCTGATCTTAGCACTGAAGCAGCGATAACTGCTTGCCAGATGTGCTGCAGATAATCTGTCAAGAGTCCTTTTTCTTGGAGAGAGGGATTGGGAAATCTATAAACCGTTAAACAGAAAGCTGTCTACTAACAAAATACCCCAACTTAGTCCAAAATCAATATTTAGTCTGGGTAGAACAGAGAAAATCATAAAGAAGATCCACGTCTTATAATTCCTCTCCCACATTCATGTTCCCACAGGACACAATATAAAGCTTAATACAATTTGTATCAGTCTGTTTCCACTGAAACAGAGCAAAGAACATCTTATACTTAACTGGAATCTAAATATTCTAGATTTTTTTTTCTACCAGTGCTACAAATGGTTTTCTGTGCAACCTTGGGCAAGATACATAATTTCTGTCTGCCATGGAGTCAGATAATATTGCATACCTTGTGGCCTGTGCTGCAAGCTGCTGACTTTCAAAGACAAGTCTGTCATTAAATAGGGTTATGTCTAGTCCTCAAGGGACGCAGCAGAGTAGATAGCAGAGGTGCAGGTCCTGCAGCAGGATGGGGGACCTTGGTAGAGAACAGCCTGAGAACATGATGAGAAAGATAGAGGAAAATAGGGTGAGCATCAGCAGGTGCCTGGGTGTTGGTTACCCCTCACACCACTCTGCTTATTAAGTTGAATAAAGACCAGTGGGAAACACTGGTGAGTACTAGCATTTGGGAAGACATCAGTAATTCAAATTCATTTGCTGGGTAAATTAACACTGTTAATGAATATGTTTTATACCTTTTAAAGTGATTTCCACCAGTTGGAAGGGTAACAAGTGTGGACAGAGCAGAATAAGCAGTGTTGACCAACTCTGTGCAGAGACAATCACGTTCCACCTGCAGTTCTCGAGTTCCTTTTGTTCACTGTTACCTTCACTGCAAAAAAAACATGCAAGAGAATGAGCACTCCAGCTTGGCAACACTTTGTCATGTCCAGCTAATTAAAATAATGCCAGTGCACCTGGCACAACTATAAAAATGTCCTTTTAAAGGCTCAGCAGCATTTAATATTTTATTCATTGCAGTGTTGTGTTTTGCCTGAAGTAAAACAGCCTCATGTTAGACACTGTACAGTTGAGGGCTGGCAAACATTTTCCCATCAATACATCATTTTAACTCAGTGTTCTTTTTTTAATCCTTCCTGTTTTGAATCTTATTTTTTTCTTGCCTTCAAGACATTAAAAACAAAAGAAATAGCCCCCTGAAACTCAACCCTTTCTTCTGTTAGAAGCAGGCAACCAGAACAGGCAGTTTTTAGGCTTTTGCCCTCTTTCCACATGCAGAAAAGACTGTGTGAAAACTTTATTTCCCAGGAAAATATATTCCATTTTTTAATCTAGTAATGCCTGAATAATTGCCTTGCATATAACATTATCTCTACAGTTAGTGACTCAGGAACTAGAAGGAAAAATAAAACAAAGTTTAACATATACAAAATAATGTTGATAGTTTTATTACAGAAGGAGTTGTTAGCCAAACTACACAAACAGAGCTATTAAAGGAAAAAATATAATGTTGCCAGCATGAACTGTTCAGAAATAAATAGTCAGCCCTCCTAAAACCATGAGATAGGCTTACAGACTCCTGGCTTTCAAAGTACAGGTTCAGTGTGTTCTTATTTGTCTGCACTTTTTGATAAGCTGGGGAATCACATGAAACCAGCTATACTTTACAAATATGGAGACTGGAAACTTTGTATAGCTGAGATTCTTGAAGAACTATCACGACTCCCAAATCAAGAGATTTCAGAAAAAAACACCACATGACCTGAAGTAAAATTATGAGATTTGGCATCATTAGCTTATGCTAGTCTAGTAAATTATCAGATGTTACCATATATGTAGTGTCTTGCAAGTATGCACTCCTTGCCCAAACAGGAGAGGAAGGGAAAAGAACAGGGGGAGGAGGGTAAGAACAGGTCAGGCCATCGAGAAAATCTCATTATGTTCTCTGTCTGCTCGAATCATCCCTAAGTGCACATGCAGTAGGGCTGATTCACCTCCAAATCATGGATGTAACTATAAGAGCTCCAGTGGAGATTGTGCCAACAGTGCAATAAGCAACATGACTAACATCTATCATACGTAGGTTGTTTTTTTCAGGGCGAGGACTGCATGTCTTGGCAGGTGCAATTACTGCTCTCTTTATATCCAAGGGCACCAGCTCTAGGAACTGCAGCTGGCACAGGAAGCACAAGGTGGTCATGTTGGTGACGGCCCTGAGCCCCAGAGGGAATTCATCACTTACCCTTGCATGCGGCCGGTCCTCCGCCCAGACAAGCTGCACTGTCATTTTGCAGAACCCCATTTATCTGAGGGATGCAGCTGCCAGCAAGGTGCTTAGTCTGAAGGTCAGGGTAGGCTGAGTCCAGCCCTTGGAGCATCTTGTTACAAGGCTGAAAATTTCTCTAGAGATTAGGAAAAGGAGAAAAGGCTCAAAGAAGTTTAAGGAAAATGAAGAGTGATACCCTAATTGCACCAGGCTGTGTGAAGGGGAAGAGGTGGATTTAATATTCCTAGACAAATCAGTGGCACAGTCAGCCGTATGGTGAAAGTGCAGTCTGGTAGGATCATCAGCCCTACTGCAAATTTTGTTTAATGCCAGACATTGATACAATTAAAAAAAAAAACTCAGCAAAAGCAGTCCATATTTCCTCAAGTAGTTTTGGATACTCAAACACTAAGCCATTGTGCTGATGTGAAAAACAAAACTCATTTTAGATAAAGACAATTACTCAGTTTCAGTGACTGCATTTAGTGATTGTGGCAATGTTACTTATTATGAGCATTTTATTGCAGGTCTTAGAGTATTTACCATTTTTCTAGAAACAAGAATTTTTCTGCAATTCCTATAAAAACAGCCTTGAGTTTCTAGTCATCATGGTTCCAAAGAGCTTTTCTTGGTGGGTGTGCCTCATGCTCAGAAAACCCGAAGGCAAATAGAAAATATGCATTTTATTGTTTTTAATCATCCTTGTGATTTTCAATTATGCTTTTTTTTGGCAGCCTGACTCACAGTTTTTATATGTTCATAGATGGCTGTAGCAGCCCACAAAGAATGAAAAGCAACTGTAAGAGTCGTAAGGTGGTGCCTACCCAGGTGAGAGGGCAGGGGCAGCAACCAAGGAGATATAAAACATTTTGTATTTGCCAGCAATTTTTGCTTCATGTCAACACCAGCCACTTGGCAAACACCAAAAAAGGTATTTTACTGGAGCAGAGAAAAATTAATGAAGACAGGAATCCAGATTCCCAGCAGAGGCTAATGCTGATCCTGTAAATATATCCTGGCATCTAACTGCTACTGTTGCGTTAATGAAAGGTTGGGAAAGCAGAGGGCATGTGTTTATATTACAGAGCACTAATAAGGGATTTGTGGTGTTGTTTTGATTCTGTTGCTGACTCATTGAGCAAGGTTGTGCCCCTACCTCATTTTGTCACTTCAGAGTGAGACTTAACTATAAACCCAGACCCCGTCACATTTACGCACATCAAGCACATGCATCACTTTCGTCCGTGGTGATGCTGTTGTGGAGTAAGAAACTCCCTAGTTCTTAGAAAGTGAGTGACTCTCAGGACCACAAGATACCACGAAGGGCCTGTAGCACAAAGGTGGGCTAAGACCGAGCTAATCAGGTCCATGCCTAATGCTCAAGGCACTGATGAGCTTAATGTAGATCTCAGGCCTGGAACTACTGAGATCATGAGCTCCAGAGGCCCTTTCCTTTGAGAATAAATAAGCAAGACCTGAGGAATATTTCAGAGTTCATATTGCCTCTTTGCAAACCCACTGACTTTATTCTCTGGAGAAGCTTGCAAAGTGGGAGGGACAACCATATAGGTCCATCTTCCATGCTTAACTAAGAAAGCTTAACTAAAAAAGAAACCAGTCTCCATCATGTTTTTATGGAGATACTTAAAAATAAAAGCTTCTGCTTGTAGCAATCTATGACACTGCTACCAAAAAGAAAATATAAATTAAAAAAGAAAAATCAATGAATTTAAAGCCCAGAGCAAAACCCCTGCTTGCAAAAGCTGTAAAGGTCTTGAGCAGCGTACAAGCACTACAGCTCACTATTAAGTGCTATTCAATAAATAATTCTTAGGAGATTTTTCGTATTTAATTAAATGCTTGTTTCAAAATACATGTTTAAAATCCAACCAGTTACATGGATCATTGCACACAACTTCTTCAGGAAATTATTTTGTTAATACTAATAAGTATTAACAACATTATATATAATTTAGAGATGATAATTCATATGACAGATATGCTTCTGTCAGTGACCACACTGCTTCATTTCCTCATCTATAAATTCCACCTTGGAGGTATCATTTGTAGAGTACAATGCTGTTAAGAAGCACAAGATCTAGAAACTACTTTTCATAGAAACTAGACTATATCTCTATTGTTGTAGCCATTTCTTCAAAATGAAATGAACTTTTCTCTCCATTTTGTTCTCGTATTTCAAAGAAACTACTTGTGGGATGATTCCAGGCCCATGTCTCATTCATGCTCTTAAGGGTGAATGCTCTTAAGTAGACCATTATATTTTTACTTTTGATTGGAAACATTTTGTATTGCTTTCATTTGCTTGGTGGTTTCAAACAAAACATGGTCTTGCTAGAATTGCTAATTCCTAAACTATCTAGTTCACGTTTTCATTACTGCGGTACAGCAAGATCAGGCTGGGCAGCTAAAGATCATTCTGCATTAAAAGCACATTTCAAGAATTACAGCTGCAATAAAGCCCTCACCTTTATACTTATTGGCTGAAGAATTTCATGGACCACTTTTATTACATATCCATAAGTTACAGCAACATAAAAACACTTCATTGTTTTTCTTGATAATTTTGCCGTCCTGCTACTTTATGAACCAATAATCTCACTCTCAGTTAGTCTGTGAGTACAAATGCCAGGTACTGTATCTGACAAAAGAATTGGATTATTGCCAAATAAAACAGTCAGCCTATTATTATGGCTAATATGCTAGAAGTGTTTGCAATGGGTTTTTAAATAATCCTCTACATTTATATTGTACCATTCATCTTGAAGAGAGGCAAGGTGCTGTGGAGACTGTTAATGGGTCTTTTTACTCTGCTAAAACAGAGCTGCTGCTAAACCAGAGAAACAGTGACAACCCAGCAAACAACGTTCCATGAGTAAGGGACAAGCAAAGAATAATATTGCCATTTGAAATAGAAAGCTAATTACTTGAGCTGGGATTTGAGGAAGACGGGAGGGCTGAGATACAGCTGCTTATATAAATGCCCCAAAGCGTTTGTGGGTCAAATTTCATTGTTTCTGAGCGGCGCCACTTCCACCAGCACAAGATTTCCTGTCGTTGCAGTTGGCACGTTGTTCCCAACCGAATTTAGGGATAAGGTTGTGACTTGGACAGCAAAAAGCTTCATTTGTAGCAGCACATGCTTTTCCCAAAAAAATTTGCTAAGATGTCCAGACTTCAGAAGCCAAATTTCCATTGGATTAGAAGAATTTGGGCATAACCAGCCTTACCCATTACATTTTAAATACAAAAGTGTGGGAAGGTGCATTACAGGCAGCCTTGAGCCTCACATGTGTAGGCACTTGGTTGAAGTTTGAGTTGTAAATGCAAATACACTATTCAATGCACAGCAAATCTTTCCTAAACATGGTAGATGGATATATTGCATTCTAGCAGACTTAGTCCATTCCCACAGTCTGCTTAGTTCTGCTTTGGGGCCAGCTTTGCCACAAACACTCAAAGGGAGTGAAGATCCAAGTTGAATATGCAGAAGGTGAGAAATTCTTGTATTTTGTCTTTCCCCCCCACTCACTCTGTTGTTACAGATAGGTATGAAAGGATTTAGTTATTGCCCGAGACAGCAGATAGGCTATAAAGGCAGAATTATGTGGGCAGTCTGCCAAAAACTGTCATTACAGACAAGTATCTGTACTGCAAGGAAAGATCACTGACCAACCATCCCTTAAAGTGTTGCCCAAAGAAGGTAGGGATTTATGGAAGCAACAAACACCAAAGCTGAAGTCTGAGTTACAGAGAAGGCACGGAACAATTTTACTGATAAAAAGGTGCTTTGTGTCCCAATCAGATCCACTGACTCCAGATTAGAGACTCCTAGACTCTAGAACTGGGTAGCACTTTTTAAGCCCAGCTCTGCCGTCAGACCAAAGACTTTTTCTTGGTAAAGAACTGAACCCTAGAAAACTAATAAAAGTGCTCACTCAACAGCAGGATAAACACAGAATTCATGGTACAGGCTTGGGATCCATTATAGCAAGACTCGATATCCCAGGAGAGCCAGGACATCCTTACACTCAGAACACGTCTCCTTTCCCCTCCATGCTGGAGACTGAGGCATTTCCATAGAGAGCCTTTATTTTCTCCTTGGCTTGCAGCAGGCTTGGTGTGTCAAACTGCTTCACACAGTGCTGGCTTTTAGGAGCTTAACTGAAATCATTAGGCTAATTATTTAGCAGGGTACACTGGGATTTTGCAGTAGGATTCCCACTAATATGACCAGATATTAACAGCTGAATCTCTGCACTAAAATTTATCTGCACAGTATTGACTTAATAGTAATTTTTTTCAGCCTGTCAGGAATTTGGTTAGTTTCCAGAGATGCTATAGCAAAACCGAAGGTAGAATTTCCTCACTTGAGACAAAACCTTCTTAAAGGTGCTTCAAATTTCTTGTAGTCAGAAAAAAACATTGATGTTGCTGAGATAAGCAGAAAGTGCCATATTAAGGTCATTATAATAGCAGAAACTGGTTGCATCTGTCTAGTCCTTTTTACACTGATAACTCAGCTACTTTCCTGAAGACAAATTTCTACAAATCCCTTGAGAGTCAACCATGGCACAGGCATTCACCAACGATAGCAAGGGATGGTTAGTGCTGATGGCACATTCTTCTTAATTCATATTTCAGAAGGTACCAAAACACCAAATTATATTAAAGGGTTTTGTTTCTGTGTCTGGTTAAGAGACCAATGCTAATACATGCACAAAGATTACAGGACATTTTATCATTGTATCCCCATTCAAACAAGTAGAGGCCAGTTAGGAACACTGCAGAGAGACACCACCATGAACGTTTCATTCTGACCATGAAACTCTTGTCTATCATGTTGTCTAACAACTGAGCCTCGTGCTAAACCTTCACCAGTGCTATGGAACAAACTCACTAAATACCAAAACAGGTGCCTGGGGAAAGACTGGTTTAACATTACTGCCTTGCATCCTCTCACACTTACCATTGAGGTAGCTCCAGGATCACAGCCTAATCCAGGACTAAAAGCTTGGAGGAACAGTGGGGTTACGTGCAGCAAGACCCCTACAAAGTTGTGTCGCTACCAGCCCATGCACCTGCCTCTGCTGAAGGCTCAGATGTTGTCACAGCTACTGAACTGCTTCAAACCACTGCAGAGGGCATTGAGAATAACTGAAAACAGGGTTTTTCCTCCTTGCTCTGTTGGGATCCAAGCTGCAGTTCGGATTCTGGTCCTGGTGAGCTCTCTTTGTATTAGGGACAGGAAGGACAAAAGCAGGAACAACTTCTAGGACCAAGAGCCTACGTTGCAAGGCAAGTCATCACATGTGCATGAGAGCCCCAGATCTGCATTGCTAGATATAGTACTGGTAATATAAAGCCTTTAGGAGAAGCCTTTAAGAGAAATTAAATTATACAGCTGTGGACCAGCAAAGCTTTTCTCAGCGGGGAGTTAGGAACTGTAAGGAAGAAGGTACTAATGGAAGTTCTGTGGTTTGTGGTATCAAATCAAGCAGGCTAAATGATCTGCCATTCAAAGGCAGATACATATTTTTGGTAAAGAACCTATTCTAGTTTAATTTTTACCCAGTTGCACCCTGGGACATGTAAATATAGAGTGGATGCAAGACAATACCAAACAGCTGCAACACCTACCTGGGGCAAAGTCACAACACAGGCTATAAGGCAATAGAAAATCCTGAACTATTGGCATATCTGGCAGCTAAGTGCTAAATATTGTATTTTTTTGTGTATAAATGGAGTACATTTGCTCTCAGTTGAGACAATAGTCCTGCAACTTGGAAGTGTCATTTTTACTGAGTCACTTTTCAGAACAGAACAGCACTGTCAGTGTGTTATTGGGGTAGTAAATGTTCATCTCAGCACTCCTACCTTGTTAATATTGCTTGGAAATGGAGAAGAGCTTTGCCAGAGCTGAACCCTACTCCAGAGTGTGAGTGTCTGGATCATACTTTGTTCTGCAGCTGTACTCCTTTAGATGATAGAAATCTTCATAATGCGAGAGCTGAGATGGTCACTTCACAGGTCAGGTCCTGCAAAGGCCTCCCTGTGCTCAGCCAGAAGCAATCTCAGCACTGCCTATGCATGTGAATAGGTGAGACTGCAGGACTGGGCCTTAGATATGAAGAAAGGGGGGAAAAAATAAATGATTATGTGGATGCTTTGGGATGAAAACATCAATATCTCAAACAGACACAATGCCAGAGACCCCTCCAAGCCTGCCTAAAAGTGAGTATTTCACAAGAGGCCCTGGGTAAGGTAGGGAGCTTTGTTTGGCAGGGAATCCATTCAGGGTTTTCTTTGTTGCCTATCCAGCTGGATATTAATAACAGAAAACATGATTATATAATGTACATTTGCTGGCCACTTACCTTCTAAGAGAGATTAGTTTTGAGCAAGATTACAAGTTAATTAGCTATAGATATAGTTTCTTGCTATTGCCAATTTTCCATTTGCAAAACATTACATACACTTAAATAGTCGACTGGCAAGGCTTTTAAAAATGAGATTATATCCATTTATAAAATTTACCTTTGAGAAGTATTTGAGAGGAAAGAATTTTGTATATTAATTCCTGTAAAAAACCTGACCATGATCAAATTGGAATCCACTCACAAAGCCACTATCCAGAAAATAGATTGGCAAATAACAAAAACAGACTATACTAGAAACACTGATCTACAAAGATATTCCGATTCCAGGTAAAGATCTTCTCTCTAAGTAATTAAAAAGGAGGAACATTTTCAGGAACAAATATCCTGGATCAAAGATCAATACACTGGAAAATGAATCACTTTCCAGTTGTGGTAACACAGCTTAATATAATAGATTTTACAGCTAGCAAACCTCTCTGTGGAAGAGAGGTGATGTGAAGAGATGGACTTGATAAAACTGCCTTTCAAAGTGCTTCACAAGTGCTCAGTCTTCAGTGATTTAACTAAAATACATGCCCAAAGACATTTGAAGAAATTCACAATAGTGAATTCTACATCATTGGTATCTCTAGAGCAAATCTATCTGTCATCTACAGTGTCATGCAAGAAAAAAGATGAGATCAGCAATGTATTTATATACACACATACTAGAAAATATATGAACCAACATGTCACTTCATACTGCATTATACTAGACTATGCTATTAAAAAATAGCATTTTCAGGCCTGACTAAACTCAAGGTCCCAATATGCTCTCTGCTGTACAGATAAATAGCTCCACTGTCTTCAGACAAAAGAGAGAGAAAAGTAAATATTAGTGCTCTAACTCACATTCAGTTGGCAGACACCTGAAGGGTTGTTCTCTTGGGTCAGCTCTTACCTGCTTCAGCACAGTCTGACAGGCAACCACAGCCTCACACTCATCAATGACCTGAACCGAAAAGTCCCTCCACATGAAATAGGCCAGTTGAGGAGATTAAATAAGTTTCCCTGAAGAAGCCTTGCTGGGAAGGCTGCTGGATTCAGGTAAATGGCATGCACCTGAGCATAATTCTCTAATTTCCTCTACTTTACAAGTGGGAAACTGAGTCACAGAGACACCAGTAACTTTTGTAAGCTCAGATAGGGAATCTGCAAGTCAACAAATCTTTTTGAAAAGCCCATCTCTTAAATGGGGAAACTGAGAGTGGGAGGGATCTGATAGACCACACAAACAGCAGGTTTTACATACAGCAAGAAGACTGTAGGTGCTGTGGCTTCCACCTTTTGCAGAGAACACTAGTCCCTGCCAAGACATCCAGCTAATGATTGAGTTGTACAGAACTAAGACAGCAACTCACTCAATCCCCTCTAGGCACCCGGAAAAATGAACTCTCTCTGGAACTGCACTGACCATTTATTAGCTCAGGAATATAAAGGATGGATGTAAAGCAAGCTAATTACATTTGATGGGGGCTTTAGGGACCTGAGGTCTGAGTGGCAAAATAGATTGGGAATAGCTCTTTATTGTTAAACCGCCAAAGGAGAAACAAGGATGTTGCTATTGTTTACATTGGTTGAGCACTGGTCATTGGATATGCATTTCTCATTGAGTGATTAACAGTTATCCAACACAAAGGGCAAATAAAACCTTGTCTAACTCAGTTATTCCCGCTCTCTCTGGTCTTACTGCAATAAATCATGCAAAATGGGCTCTTTTATTCACTGACACACCTTAATATCATTGTTCTGCTGCAATGTCATACTTTGAAATCAGGAATAATTAAGAAAACATAAGAGATCTTTAACTAACGTGTTTTTTTTTCTTTTTGTCTTGAAAATCCATGACTTTAGGCTTTATTTAGCTCCCTGCAGAGATTCATGTCTCTGCACAGATGAAGTTACCAAAGTCAATAGAGCTCTGCTGAGGCCCGAGGAGTCGGGCTCTGCAGAGCTCGCCTGACTTCATGAGCAAAGCACTCGCTGCTGGGTCCAAGCTTCCAATCTGCATTTGGGTTTATAAAGGGTTCTCAGCTCTAAAATAAACTATGAAAGCCTTTGATTGAGTCATTATGAGGCATAATATGCTGGCATGCCAAGAATCCAGCCCCAAATTGATACAAAGGCAAGTCTGCCTAAGGATGAATGGCCGTTCTCAGTGTTTATTGTGAAAACTCTAAGTGATGTCCACGAAGCTGTGGACTTTGCTTGCCATGGCTACTGATAGCCATTAAAATGCCTCTGAAATGAAGTGCAATCATCCTCACTGTTGCACAGGGACAGGCCACCGTGGTCCTGCTCCTGTTGCTTAGTGGAGCCTTGTGTAGGGTCAGTCGATGTCCCCACGCTCAGTGAACTGGCCAGAAAACTCGTATTGGTTTTAACATGCGAAATGCCCAGCACAGTGCAATCCATCCTCCTGGCTGGGGCATTTAAGTCTTGCTTTGTTGCCTTTAGCAGTAAGCACAAATAACTAAATATTCAGCATGGAGATGATTGGGAGGGACCTATAGAACTAACCCTTCGGAAAGACAGGGCTGTTGGGGACCTGAGCAGGCGCTGGCATTAGCACCATTAACAGCAGCCTCGCAGTTTCTGTGCAGGCTGAATTCCCAAGACAAACCAGGGTCCCAATACACAGATGTGACAATGAAGCGATGGACAAATGCTATTCAAATCACAGAGCACTGTAAAATTACATGATGAAAGGATGAGCTCCAAAGCAAATTTCCCTCTGCTTTGGTTAAAAAATGGCAGCAAGTCTTGATAACTAGTCACAGGAGCATCAGCTTCTTTCACACTTATTTAATAGGACGTCAATTCACTTAAAAAGATTGAAAGGATAGTATTACATGCTCAGACAGCAGAGCAATGAATGTGATATAAGTACCTGGAGAGACAGATTAGCTCTTTCTACTCACAGCCCTCTCCTAGGAGCACAGAAATGACATCTCAGCATGATTTTTTGGAGCATCAGAAAATCCTAATAAACACAAGGACAAAAATATACCATGGGAGTTAGAGCTAATTTCTTGCTATAATTTGCAGCAATTTACACATAATCATTGTGGGTTTGAAAATACTTCACAGCACCAGCAACAAAGTGTGTCTTGAAATGGCACAAATCAGCAGAAACAGAAATACAGCCTTCCTGAAAAGTCCCTCCAGAACAGTTGTGTCGGATATTAGGTTCACAAGCTCTTCCTTGCACTTGGCTCATGCAGGAGATTTTATTTTACAATATGTAGCCCAATTTTTGAGGCTATTGCTAAGGATAGAATGAACTTCACAGCAAATGCTTTTAGATTTT
>JAUBOD010001086.1:448149-473924 GCA_032353885.1 Nothura maculosa | reverse complement strand
ATTTTGATATCATCTTGAAATCTTTTTGCTACCTTTGCTATATTTTTTGAGTCAGTTACCATATTTTTGAACTTTATTATGCTAGAATGCAGATCTTGCTGCTACATCCATCCTGTACTGTCGGAATTATGCACGTATGAAACATTTATCTCTGTGATGTTATCAAATACTACAGTGCTCTGAGGCGTTTACATCGTTATAAGGAGATAACATGGTGTTCTATTAGTAATGTTCCCATTGCTCGTATAAGTTGCTAAATAATTTCCAAGAAATCCCCTGCAGGTACATAAATAACTCATGTCACTACTGAGTGTATTCATTTGGCATGACAAAAAGCGTAGATTTAGACTGCCCTGAAAAGTTCTTTCTTTTTTAGTAGCGTAATGCTATGGATAGCTCAAATATAAGACATAAGGCATAACTTGCATGTAGAGTATCCCAGTCTTCAGCAGGACTCAGAATTACAATGTGCTCTCCTATGTTTTCTTGCCCTGATACTTTTGATGACAGTAAATGTTTTACTGGAGTGTAGACACCTTGCATAACTTTGGAGGGGCTAAATCAGATAAAAGCAAAGTCCTTGTTTGCTTTTTATCACAACTCCTACAGAAGTTTAAAGGACACTTCCCCGCAGCTCTAATTTCACTGTGGTTTAGGGAGGCGGTGTGATTCACAGGGTTGGACATGGGTTTCCTCATCTGTATTGTTATTATTTTTATATAAACCTGCTCCGAGAGCTATGGGTGTAAAGCTAAAATTTTCCAGGAGAAGAGATTTTGTTTTAGGAGGACTTGAGAAACTAATGGAGTTTCAGATTTCCATGTGACAAAGTTCTTGGAGGGGGGTTCTTTGAAGGGAGGCAGGTGCAAACTTTGGGCTGAGGGGTCTTAGCTGAAAAACTTGGACCCAAGAGCGTGATTTAAATGGTCATAACCAAATTAAAGCCTGGTAGTTTAGGATATATAATAAACAACTTTTAAAACATTCATCTGTGTAACAAGGAAGGGATTTTAAAGGATTTTTATGTCTTTATTTTTTGCCAAAAAATAAAAGGGTGTTAGTAATTGTAGCTCTGAATCTGCTTACTCCAATGTGTTAAAAATGCAAGAAATAGGGCAAGGTGTACAAACATAATTCTGCTTCTTTGTCTGTGTGGTTTGGCCCAGTCCCTAAATGCGTTGCCATATATTCTGAGCACGTCAACTCTGGGCTCATTTGCTGCAAAAGATGAACGCTGCTTGCTGCTAACGAACGCTGCTAATGAGCATGCAGTTGGTCATTTGTTTTCTCCCTGTTCAAGTTACAGCTTCAGGCCTTTTTTTCTGTGCATTATCTTCACATGGAGACAGATGTATTCATTTCCATATGGGTTCCTTACGGCTATAGTGTTGAGTGACTTAAAAACATGAGCAGGTATCTGCTGATAGAGGATGCCAGGGGCTCAGGATCCCAGCGTGGCTTGTGGGAAGGAGCAGCAGCCAAGAACGGAGACTCTTGTCTCTATTTCTTGTCCATGCAATGAAAGTCTTTGCCCAGTCTATCTGAATGGCCTTCTCCAAGTGACCTTCTGTGGCCTTTCTGACTCTGCTCCCCACTTCCTCCTGCTCTGGGTCCCAGGTTGTCCTTTTGTGGGCAGACAGATGATGTAAGTGGCCATCAGCAGGAGGGAGGAGACGGGGTGCTTGGTTCCACGCGCACAAGGTTGCTTGTCCAGATTTACTCACTTCCTTCCCCGCTGTTCTGGCTCTTTTCTCTTTTTCATTGACTTTCCTTTTCTCCTAAGAAGTGCTTCCCTACAAAGCAATACAAAAGATGCTCTCAAACATGGTTTTGTGATCGTTGTTTTTGGGTGCTGCTTTTTCAGGCAGCCCTCTGCCTCCTTCCCCCTCTGCTTCCTTCTCTTCATTCCTGCCTCTTGTCTCTTACGTGGGGCGAATGCCCAAGCAGCCACATCATGTCCCATGATGTGCTCCACTGGGAATTCACCTTGCTTAGAAGTGATTTAAGTACATGAAGGGTGAATGTAGGGAGGAAGGGACCAAGCTCTTCTCAGAGGTGGCCAGTGATAGGACAAGGCGCAATGGTACAAATTGAAACACAGGTTGTTTCATCTACATATGAGGAAGAACTTCTTCACTGTGAGGATAACAGGCTGCCCAGGGAGGTTGTGGAGTCTCCTTTTCTGGAGGTCTTCCAAACCCATCTGGATGCCACCCTGTGCTCTGAGTGTCCCTGCTGGAGCAGGGGGTTGGACTGGATGATCTCTAGAGGCCCCTTCCAACCTCAACCATTCTGTGATTCTGTGGCCCCCCAGCACCACCACGACAAGGTTCATGTTCTCCAGTTCTCAGCTCGGGCCACCACGCACATTTGGAGCGACACCACAGAGGGGTTGGTGGAAGGCTGCTGGAGAGGAGTTGTAGAAACCAGTGACGTGACAAGGAAATGCCAGTGAAATCTCAGTGCTCATTTCCTTCCGTGTTTCAGTTCCCAGTCTGGTCCCAGTCAGCAATGCAGGTCTGTCTCCACCGCTGCATTTCAGCATGAGCTCAGCAGCCAGGCCTGAGCCTGCAGCTCCAGGGCACTCTCTGTGGGCATACAGGCAGTTGTGAGCAAGAGTTCAAGTTCCTGCCTCCAAGCATGGAGCTACAGAGCTTTCCCCAAAGTCATTTTTCTCCTCGCTTTGTTCTTAGAAACCAGTGAACCATTTTGTCTGCAATAAAGCAAAACATAAAAACTCTCAGCTTGGCACAGATGCCCAGGCTGGAAAGTGTCAGCCCTTGGAAAATATAGCATCTTATATGTAATGAGCAATGCTGAAACTTCTGCAGCTACTGTGCCAGTGTATAATATATTTTTGCCCTCGGAAATTAATGTATAAAGAACCGGGCTCATAGTTTGTAAGTTAATTTGGAGAGTTCCACAATTTTACGTACTGGAAATTTTAACGATGACAATATATGTGCTGTACCTACAAACTACTTAGTGAAATATTAACCAGATGCTCCACACTTTTAATAAGAGTATATTTATCACGAATAACTATAGGGAATAATGCAAAGCCCCAATCAAGTGAGGAAATGCTAACTGTGTTCCACGATGCCTTGGCTTCTCGCTGCCTCCTTTGCACCTAAATCTTTGTAACTTGGCTTCTGAGATTAGCCTGGTTGTATTTTTCTGCCCTTAAAACTTGCAGAGCAATTTGAGGCTTGCAGTAACATAAATAACGTTCTGGTTGGGAGCAGAACCGGGCAGGGACCCCTTAACTGCTGGGGTTGTGTGTGGGACCTGGGGGCTCCTTGCGCAGGAAGCGTCGCCTGTTGCAAGGCCAGGGTCTGGCCGCCACCAAGCCACAACTGCAAGCAGCCCATTCACCAGCAGCTAGAATTACTAGCCCTAGAATTACATTAGCCCTGTGTTAAACTTCGCTGTTAGGATCTGCCCTGCAGAGGCATTTCAGTCTGCCAAAGCTCTTTCCTACGTCTTTAAATTCATGCTATTTATTCATGTGTTAGCAGAGGCTGCAGTTGCTGGGATGGCCTCGTGATGCCATTGATATTGTTAGTCATTCCAAATTCCAGCACAGTTCTGTACTTCTTTAGACGTGTACCTAAAATAGTGGCACTTTTCAATGCAGTTTTAGGAGGAAGAGGAAATAAAATGGGATTTAGAAGAAAGATAATGGCTTGGAGATCCCCAGCCCCTAAATCCCCATGCGCCAGAAATGTGCACGTTTTGAAATAGGAAGCACAGAAGAGTTTGGAAATAAAAAACAGTGTAAGGAGAAACTGCTGTGATTTGAAACACAAGGAACATCTAATATGTCACCTCCGAGCCATTAGATGTGCTGTAGCTGAACATGGAAGTATAATGGGAACGTGCAAAACAATGTTAATCATTCTGAAAAAAAGCCACATAGTAAATAATACTCAGGGGTAACAGTGACATATTTAAATGAGATCTATGCAGATTGGAACATGTCTGGACGAAATGAAGTATTGGTACAGTGGAGGAAGCAGAGATGTTAAATAGTAGAGCTTAGCAGAAAAACAAAAACTACCACAAACAAGATTGCGGAGTGATTGAGGGCACTATTTGGTTTTCTTTTCCTCTGGGAGACTTGATTAATACTTACAGTACAATATATATCAAGGGATAGATTATAATTTAAAATCTTTTTTACACTGGTCATAAAAAAGAACAGCCGAGACCATGGCATGGAAAAAAATTGAAAATTGAGGCTGAGCTCTTAATGTAATTTATTTTTTAATGAAATGATTTAAAGTTCAGGATGAAGTTCTGCTTGGATACAATGAGCCATGGTGCTTTGATATGCATAGGGAGAGCAAATCCAGTGCAAGGGAGGCATTAACATGCTGGAGATGAGTCTCCTGGTGGAGAGAAGTGCCCTCCTGTCACCTAACAGAGGATCAGAGCCCTGGAGAAGCCAGTGCCAGGAGTCACAGAACGATTCAAGAAATCTGCTCTGTCAGTAGGTGCAACAGCCTCCAGAGCTGGAGTTCCCAGTGCATCCTGTTACAAATAAGGCTGGTGCTTTGCGTCTGGACAAACTCCTCGTTCCTATAACATGGGATTTTATTTGTCCCAGGCCCCTGGCTCCACTGCCTTGTGGCAGCAGCCAGCAGTGCTGGTTAGTGAGTGCAGAGACCCAGCTCCTCGTGCTGCTCTCAGCCCCTGAGACCCCCTGGGCTGTGAGGAGCTGGATAGGGATGGCCATTTACTTTGTTGGTCACTGTTTAGTTAAACCTCTGTTTGATTAGTTGTTTTTTTCCCTAAGAAATTTAATGCATTTTCTTATTCTTCTATAGAAACGTTTCCAGATCAACAATACACCTACCCATTGATCTTTCAGCCTTTGGAATTTCTCTGATGTTATTTTGGAGAAAAGATAACTGAAACAGCACATAATATGCCAGGGCGAAGACATACTATGAAATAAATATGATGTCATTGTATACATTAATTCTCTCTGTATATGCCATAACACTCTTTTTCTCATCAACTCCCCGTGCAGATCTTTTCAGCAGTTTCTGCCCAGGTGTCCCACAACGTTGGGTTGTGACAAAAACCAGCACCAGTTTTACCAGGTGACCAGGACCTGTTCAGTGGAGCTCCTTGCGGTATCTCTGCTCAGGCATGTATGGCATGATCCCAGTCTCTTTCTTTGCAGGATTTCCCAGAAAATAGGCTGAAATGCAGAAGTCAGTGAGTCTCCTGTAGTCTCCTTACATCCCAAATCCCCTTTGTGCAGACAAACCCACAAGTTCAATTGCAGTCCCCATCTGTTCAGCAGCGCCCTGCGGGAACCTGGAGCTCGGAGCTCTCAACCACTAGAGCTTTTGCTTTCAGTAAGTTCATTAAGGCTTTAAAAGGGGGCTTTGCTTTGTAATCATCTTAAGTGTCGCATCCATATTTGCCTTCCCGCATAAAACATTCCGCTTGTTAATTCCTTGCACACAGCCAAACAACTGAAGCGATTGCCTCGCCTACAATCAATTAAAGTTTAAAGAGAGGTGAAAGCAGCATCAGCAAAGGGTTTAAATTCACTGCAAGTGACTCGCAAGTGCTTTGTCTAAAAGAGGGGTAATCTTGTAACAGTGTGAACAGTAGTAGGGGCATTTTCTTCTTTCCTAGATACAGGAGCCTTTCAAAAGCAAATGAGAGGGAGGCTCTTTTGGGGAGCGGAGCTTGAGTCGCTGCAACAAACTAGTGAAGGGGCAATGCAAACGTGCAGGTATTTCTGGCTGCATTCACTAATCCAAACTGGCTTTTTTTCTCCCTTTAACTGCAGTTTTGGAAAGCAGGAGTGTCTAGGCCGAGCTTGGCTCCATTCTGTGCACAGAGCCCGGACAGTCTGTGAGGGAATGGTTGCTCTCTGGCTCGACAGGCTCATGTGTCCAGGGCAGTTTGGTAACAAGCTGAGCCGGACCTGAGCCCTCCGTGCCACGTTCCCCTTCTTGGCAGTGCCTGGTATGCCCCACTGAGCAGATTCAGCTCATCAGTTGGGCAGAAAATGCCTTTTTTTTTCTCCCTTCAGTTTATTTTCTGCCAGTTCAGTGGGCTGTTGCATACTGCCCGTGCTGCCTGTGCAGATGGGACGGCGAGGAGGTCTTGGGGTAGCTGGAGAGGATGCTCCTCCTTCAGGAGCGACGTGAGGGCCTTTGCCGGCAGGTGTCAGTATTCCATAGATTTCCTAGGGAGCGCCGGTGCCAGTTAGGCTCTTCCTATAATTAAAAGCTCATTCGGGCATTAGAATCACACACTCAGGAGAAGAAATTCTCCAGCCCAATCTCTCCAGAAATCGGAGGCGGTGGAAGCGCTGGAGGATTCCAGGAATAGTTTTGTGTTTGGGTTTTTTTTAAGCTGTGCAGCCTTTGTCAGAGAAACCTTGTGATAAAACAAGCTGGGTTTCTCAGCTGTTAACACATGTTAGAAACCAACCATGGGAGTAATATCTCCTGCATCCAGCTGCCTCTGCATGTTCTACAGACCCTGCCTTTCCAGGGCATTCCTGACCTTTCCATGCACCAGGGTAGCTCTTTCTTGGAGTCATTGCCATGCATTGACAGAGAACTCGATGCCTTAACCATTTACATTTCCTAGGCAACCCGGTGTGTTTTATTGTAAAGAATCTGCTGACTGAGTAAAAGAGGTTGGAAATTTTCATAGTGATGCATGGTGATATGTTGAAAAAATCCCCAAGTGATTCATGTGTCATATTTTGATGTAAAAATATCCAGACAGCAGTATGCAAAGGAAGAGGACCAGAGTGAAAAAAACAAAGTGCACATGCACCTGTGTGAGGTGGCACGATTTAAATAAGTGCTCAGGCAAACACTGATATGTTCCTGATAAGTTATTAAAGGCTCTCACATAAACACCCAGCGAATCACGCAAAGATGCTGGTGTTTCGTGCTGCAGCAACGTCAAGGCAGTCCAGACACAGGCAGTTCCCGTGCCGGCGCCTTCGGAGTTTCTCCAAAGCAGAAGCTTTGCAGACAGCACTTACTGATTTAACAAAATGCATCAGTGAGGCTGCAAAATGCCTCTAAAGCAGTTTCTCCTCCAGTCTTTGAGATTACTCCTTAGAAAATTGGGTTTCAGGGTGTTTGGTTGGTTAAAAATCTCAGGATAGCTCTGGTGCAGCCCTCAGAAACAGGACTCTTCTGCTACCCATGCTTTCCCAGTCAAACTGTTCAACTCTTTGCTCATGTGCCTAAATATCAGGAGTCAATAGATCGCTGTTCAAAGTGATGTAATGGAAACGTTTCTAAACAATAATTTGTTTTATTTTGCATTTTCAAAACCAGACGAGTTTGTAGGTGGCTTTGAGAGATTATAGTTTACTTAGTGTGGTTATGCAGATCGGATGAATAACAGTGACATTAAGAAGAACTTGTTCACATTTTACTTCCTTTAGGTAATAGGCATTTGGCAGGTTCTGGAAATGAGACACCAGACCTCAGCTGAGGGCAGCGTAAACCTCACTGGAGATGAGTGTGATGTTTCAGCCTCGCACAATCTTCTCACGTTGTGAAACCACCCAGAATTTGGACGCAAATCTTAACCTTATACAGCAGCTTCCCTCATCCCGTGAGATCGGCTGGCTGTGAAACGATGGTGGTGGAGTTGAACAGGGCTGTCTGTGCAGGGCTGACATGCACCATATCTGACTCTAGACCACTAAATTTCTAAATTTCTCTTTTATTAATTCACCATAGAAATCAGGTGCTTACTTGATCATACCTTAGTAGCACAGGAGCTGATCCAAAGGCATTTTAGTGTGTTTGCAAGTTTATTAAAAGGAGACTGACTGCCACTCAGTTGTTTTAAACTCATATGACTGATGACTGTCATGGGGCTTCTCAGGGAGAAGGATAAATATTTTATGATGCTGCAGTTCAGAAGGGTATCTGTGAACTGTGGAGGCCGATGCTTCATGCTGACACAAAGCACTGACATGGATGAGTAGACAGATAAATGCTGAGTTGCTCGTTGCTTGTTTGTTGATTCTGCTGATGGGTCTCTTTTTTTGCAAAATATTATATTGAGCTAATAGGAAAATCCATGTCAGTCATGTGGGTGGCCCAGTTACCTGTGGCACATGGACTGCAGGGAAAACAGGCTGCTTGGCAGATGTGTGTGTGTGTGATAGATCTGTGGGTCGTGGGTGTGTGTGGATGTGGGATAAAACATTGTTTTTCAGAAAGCAAAGGATGCCAAAGCCGCCTGATACCTACAGTTTTCTCACACTGAAGTAAGAACCAAAACCAAAGCAAATGATTGTCCCTGAGGTTAAAGCTTTTCTGCCCAGATGAAGGGCCGGTCTGTGCCCAGCAGTAGGTTGTGAATTCACGGCTCAGTTAAACTTCCTTCACTCAGAAATGTCAAGGTGACATCCCAGGCACCCGGGATTGCTGCTTGAGCCGGGGCCATCGGGGCCATTCTCACCTGGTCGCTCCGCAGCCTCCCGGGCGCCCCGCACCGGCTGTGGCCCTGGGATTTGGCTGCCTCTGCTGGACAGGTTGGAGCCCAGGAAAGGGAACAGAAAAAGCCTCTCATGGCCTTGGTGGCACTGAGGGGCTCTCTGCGGTCCGCTGTGCCTTGCAGTGCTTCCCATTTGAGTTCTGGGCTGGGATTTTTGTTTTTTGGGGCTGGCATTTTCAACTTTGTGGGCTGACATTTCGATTTTTGAGTTTTGACATTGTTAGATAAAAAGTCAGCATCTCTCTGGCTTGCCTACCTGAGAAAGAAATATTTGTGAGCAGTTAGAAAAAGCTGCTCCTGCCAAAGGGCTGTGGCACTGCACAATTAAAAGCCTTCACGTGATGGAAACACCTGCAGCAAAAAGCCGTTTAATATGAGCTGGTTTCCAATCTAATATCAAAAAGAACCTTTAGTCCTATCAAATAACTCTGGGATCACAAGGAAACTACAGAGTGAGCGCTAGAGAAAAGCTGTTTATGAACAGCCAACAACAGATATCTACAAGAAAAATGAGTTGATTTTTCTCGAACTTGTGCCAGTAATTTGTGATATTTTACATTTCCTTCTTGAGGCAAGTGCAGAATAGAGCGAGGGAAGCAGTGCTGACATCCTGCTGCAGAGGAGCTTCTCCTTCGTGCTTTAACTCCTGGCTTCTGAGGAGATAAATGTTCATACTGAGCTACTGCTATTGACTTTTAAGACTGTATCATGTGAGCAAACGTGAGTTACTCAATAAGGTTCCCTTTTCTTAAGGGATTGGCTTTGCTTCCCAGCAGCCTGGCCGAGGGCGAGTGAAGCGGCGTCATTGTGTGTGTTTGTAATCACTTGTGTTGCTGGAAGAAGGCAGCATAATTGGTTCTGGATGAATGACTCTTTTTCAAATGTTTATCAATTGCAGCAAAGGGTAATGCTCTGTCTCCTTGCTCATTAAATTAGGGAGGTGATGCTACCTGCCCTCTATACAGCAAGGCTTTTGCTAGTGGAATATGTATGTCCTACAAGACACGTGTCCCAGCGGCTACAGGGGAGAGATGTGGCCCCTGCAGCTCCTGCCCCAGGATGCTGAGCACCTTGGCATTTCCCCATCCTTGCATTTCCAAAGCAATCCTGGCTGTTCCAGTTTACCTGGAGGAGGTACCAGGCTGCTGGGGCACCCAGTTCTGCAGAAAAGGCCCAGTTCTAGCTGTAAAGGGGAGGGGAACCACTTTGCTGCTGTGTAATTCAAACACCTCTGTGCAGGTGGGTTCCCCGGGTCTGGTGATTGACCCAGACCACTCTGTGTTAGGTGCTGAGAGAGAATGGAACAGAATGATGGTCTGTGCCCAAAAGAGTGTGTGGTGGAAAGCTGAGCCTGCCTGAGACACCTCACTACACTGGTAGGGATTCAAGTTACAGCAACAGCCCTGTCACTAGTTCTTGGCCCATCCTTTACTTATCATCAAGACTGATACTTTCAATATCTATATCAATATTATTGCTTCCTGTTCATTCTGAAAAGTGGGTTTTTTTACTGCTCAAAGAATAGAGGTTTTTCTGCATTGTGGTCTTCGCTCCGTATCTGGGTTGTAAAAGGGCCAAAGGTAATTTCCATTTTAAGTGAACAGATTTTAAGTATTGCCTCTGTAGTCGTTGTACATAGACTGGTCGGACATTGATATGGTGAGTGTTACGTAAAAAGATTCCCCGTCTCCATGAAAAGAACATTGTTCTGCCTGGACCTGGTTCTTCATCATCCTGCAGCTTATATAATCATTTACACCAGAGCCACGCAGGGAGAGTTCCCTGAGCCCCAACCCAGAATGAGCTGCACACAGTGAAAAAACCCCAGCCACCTAAGAGCTTGTTCTTGTCCAAGGCACCAGCCTGGCAGCATTAAGCAGTCTTTGTGGGAACAAGCGTAAATGAGTAAATGTGACACAAACTTTTGTTTCAGAACTTGCTTAAACTGCAAAGCAGCAGCGATGGCAATAGGAGCTGATTGCTGGGTGCCCTCTTGTAGCCCTGAGCTCAGCAGGCGTCTGTGCTGAGCGCGATTTTGAGTAGCACGTGGCTGCCCTTGGCGGCTGCTGCAGCTCAGTCCCTGCCTGCTCCTCTTCAAGTGCCTTGGATGCCGGATCAGGAGCCTCCTGCCTCTCACCTCCATGGTCCCAGGCCCGCTGCTGTGTCCCCAAAGCAAGTGGCAAAGCTGGATGGGAAGGTGGGATGACAGAGGATTGTGGTTGCATCCTGCTAGGGTGCTGGCTGCTGAGGCTGCCCTGCTCTGCAGGGCCCCAGATTGGGGTAGCAGCAGCTGATGAGGCCTCCTCAAACCTGGGAGGAGACAGACTTGGCTACTGCTGCCAAGCACATGAGGTCCCCAGCAGTGTTTATGTGCCCCCGTATCTGTGCAGCTTGATGGACTCTCCTGTGATTACCCATTGTCAAGAACTCTTCAGAAAGAGCAGGTTGGCATTTCAAGGAGGAACATCAGCTTGAGGGGAGGAGAGGTAATGAGGTGCATGAGAAAATCCGCCCTAGGGAGCGACTCAAACCTGATACCATCACGGAGGGTAATGAGAAATGCAGTGCCAAACTCCGGAAATTCACGGCAGCTGCCCAGGGAAGTGAAACCTTGTATTCCTATTTCAGACAGCAGAGAGGGGCTGCTGGTGTTTTGGTCTGCCGGTTAGGCCAGGGCTGCGCGCAGCCTCACACCTGCCTTTTGGCTCTGCCACACGGCTCCCGAGGCCCGGGGCAGGTCATGGCACGTCTCTGTGCCATAAGGTATGGTCTGCACAGATGGGTGCCCCTTGGTGCAAGTGAACTGTGCCTGCCCACCCACACCGCGTGCTCTCCAGCTATGACTATCTCTACTGCTAAATAAAACAGGGCCCTGTGGCACGTCCAGTCATTTCCTCGGCATTGAATTTGGCCTCTCCTTTTTTTGGTCCCACGTAATGCCTCTCTGGCTCTAGAACAATACTGTGGTTTTTTGTTTTGTTTTGTTTCTCAGTTCATAATATCTTAAACGATACAAGGCCTTGTTGCAGAGGTGTTTTTGTAGTGTGAAAGTGGAGATTTGCGTTGCGTGTTGTGACATGTGGTGGGGAAGCCTCCGTCTGTGGCTGGAGGAGCAGGGCCTGCTCTAAGAGGTAGGAGGAGGGTGCAGGGTGAAGGGATCCAGACCTGCACGCTTCCCTCTTTACTGCTCCCGGGAATCCTGTCCCCTGGGACATGCCCGGGTTTTGCCTGGAGCGCGTCGGAAGCAGGCAGAGGGTTAAGCAGCGGGAGCCGTCTATGCTCCTGTGAGTCTCTTTCTGGCCCTGCTTTATTTATTTATACAGTGTAAATGAGGCCCGTGTGGCCGTGTCCGCATGGCCGTGAGCCCATGTCGATAGGTCCGGGTGCCAGGGGGTGTTATTTCACACACAGAGCTGCACAGCTGAAGGAGTCGTGGCCACAAGAGCTCACCTCACACACACAGCAGATCATTAGGTGGCCGTGATCGTAACTGCCAACCTTGCTGGGGTACCAGTAGCTTAACTGAAGTTCATAAGAAGCGTCGTGATGCTCTGCTTGGAAGCCCCTTACTGGTGCAGTGTGTGATAGCCTGGCATAGTTTTTCTACCTTTAACAACTTGCAGATCACCTAAAAGCCTTCCAGGAGGAGCATGGATTCCCTACAGCAAAAGACCTCTTGGCAGTAAGTTCTTGATTTTCCCTCTTAGGTCCTCAGAGCCCCTCAGAATCCAAGAGCCTCAGAGATCCCAAACCCTCTGGTTAACAGTTGTGGACATGATGGGGACATGGGACATGCCAAGGAGAGGGACAGAAGTGGATGCAGCCCATGAGGCCGCTCTTACACTGTCAGCAGTACAAACCGCTGTGTTGCTCCAAGCCCTGCCCTGTCTCCTCAGGGATGAGGATGCCAAGGGCGCTGGAGGTGCTGGCGCTGCGAGGGTCATGTGCCTAGAAGGACACGATGTTATTACCCTCACTCGCCATCCTGTTGATGCGCACCCGGTGCTGATAGCAATCTTGCGTGTCTGCAATCTTGGTCTCATCTGTGTGTCACCTCTCATCCTGTGGCAGATCTTCCCCCGCGCCACCGCAGGCACCGCAAGAGGTTTTGCTGCTCCCCAAGTTATGAGGAGAGGAAGTGTTTTCTCCATGGGGCTCTGCCATTCATTCTAGCTCCCAGGATGGGATTTGGGGCTAATGCTGCTTGAACTGCCCCCGGGCTCCTTGCAGGAGCCTGTGTCATTTTTCTCCTGCAAGTCTGGTTTGGCATTTTGCTTTAATCTTGAGCTGTGTGAGTTGCATGGATATCAGACAGTGCGTTGTGAGTCACAGCAAAGGCATTCAGCACCACAGTGCTCCACTGGAAAAAAAAAAGGAAACTATTATAGTATTTACAGCATCATTTTTCATATTTTGCAAAAGCCTATTTGAGCTATTCAACATAAAAAAATCCGTGATTGTAGAGGAGCTGACTCATTAAAATAGACTCTGCTTCTCCAGAGAACCCAGAGGAAAACACACTGTTCTTTAATACATCTAAATTCACTGGAGTGTGGCTTGTGCTATCAGTTAAATGACATAGAAAATATATTTTGTCCCTGCACTGTTCCTGCCAATTCCCTTTTTCTTTAGTGCTTCCGCTAACTTGTCTTCCTCCTGCCTGTGATATAAATGTAAGGAGAAATGGCACCTTCCACTCTGCAGCTTTGCCCCTTGTGGATACTCTTACCTACCAACAGCAGCAACTGCAAATGTTTTCTGCTTTTGGTCATATGAGTCACACGGAGTGAAAAAAGCTGATAAAGAATGAGCCAAAATGTGTTTCTTTCTGTTTGTCATTAGTGTTGGGTACATAGAGCTGCCTGGGTCACCCAACTACACAAAGCAGCTCACAGAGAGTAAGGGATGAGCCCAGGAGCATCGGAGGAAGGATTTGACCTGCAGAATCCCTATCATGGACCATGCTAATGAGGGAGGAGATCAGCTGGCCTCATCGTGAATGTTGAGCATCTACATGTAGCTCTGCTAGATGTAGGAGCATCGTGTGATACTTGCCCACGAGGCATTTGATGGTTCTCCCTGCACAATCCAAAAATGGCAAGAGAGACCGGATTTGGATTTGGGAGAAGCAGAAAAATGCTTGAAACAGCCTAGCCCTGGTGAAGGAGCAGAAGCTGGTTATGAAAAGGCAGGTCCAGTGAGAAGTAGGAAGCAGTGGATGGAGTTGCTGTGTTTGCTTCCTTTCCAGAATCATGTTAACTGTATCTTAGCCCATGCTGGTTTTCCCCAGCCCTTCCTGCCCTTCTCTCTTGAAGTGTCTGTCTTCTACAGCAGCAAGTAAAGAGTTTCTCTGCATTGTGAAGCAGATGCATTCAGGGCTTCAGCGGCCAGCGCCGGGACAGCCAAGCTCATTTGTTAGCGGATGCCCTTGCGAGACGTCTCTCACTGGAAGAACCAGCCCTGCATCAGGAACGGGGCCTGCACCCTGGCTGCCTCTGTGCTGCACCCTGCTCGACGTGGCAGCCCTTTTTCCTTTTCCTTCTCCTTTTCCTTCTCCTTCTCCTTCTTTTCCGCCTGGCTGGGATGTGAATCAGCTCCCCAAACAAGTTCAACAAACTGTAAATTCCAGCTGTCTGCATGGCAGGATGCTGCTGCCCATCTGCTGGCAAAGCAGGAAAAGATGGGCTATCTGACCTTGCAATTAAAGTGCCATTTTTTTAATCTGGTTGTTGGGATCTTTTGTCAGGGTTTTCCAAGCCAGCTGGATCCATTTTGTCCGTATGAACGGCCACTCTTGCTACCTGTTTCTGTTTTTTGCTGATTCTGCACCTCTCTACGCTTTCAGAAGAGTCTCGAGGAGCCCACAGGTTCCTCCAGAGAGAGGCTGTTGCTGGAGGCTCAAGAGAATGGTCTTTGAGAGCAAGAAATACGACATCGTGAGGAGACAAGTCTCCCAATTTTGATAGAAAAGGGCCAATGCCCACTGTCAGAATATATGGCATTGCAGGCCCTTTAGTTTTGAGGGTTTGAATGAAGGTTCATGATATTTTACATTTATGACAAGAAAATGCTCTTTCTTATGTTCCTTCTTTTCATTCTTTTTTTCCCTTTATGTTTTATCTAATATTGAAGTTCATCTGATTTTCTCTCTACATTTACTCTGTAGTTATAGTTTCTATGAACTCTGGCTGCAATTTCTATGAGTTCAATTTCTGCCCAGATTTAGATTCATGATGTTTAGTACAGCGAAGTACAGGGTTAAAATGATGAAATAATTTTGTTAGAAGGCAGATTTTTTCTTCCCATCTTTTCAAGGTCTAATTATTTTGCACCTGATCTAGTATGCAATTGATAAGAATGAAAATGTAAATTTACAGGTTTTGTATTCAAGGTATTTTTCATCTGATCAAAGCAGAGGAAACATTTTGCAAAATACAAAGTTATTTTTCTTGTTTATGTCCAGAGTTATGTGGACGTGTTCAGGCCATTGGGAAGTCCACGGTGCATCCACTAACATGTGTTTCATTTTCTGCAGGGGGTCTTGACCTTATCTTCATGCCGGGCCTTGGGTTTGACAAAAAAGGCAACAGATTGGGAAGAGGGAAAGGATATTACGATACTTATCTGGAAAGGTGTGTGAAGCATCCCAGTGGAAAGCCTTACACAATTGCATTGGCTTTTAGAGAACAGATCTGTGAATCGGTGCCTGTGGCAGAAAATGATGTCCCAATAGATGAAATCCTCTATGAAGACTGCTAAAGGTTGTCCTGAGGCCAGCTCTTCTGCAGAGCGACCAGCTAAAGACTTCAGCTCTGTTAATCGCAGCTTCTTAATAGTCGTGTTTGACTTGGAGAGCAAGAAGATTATTACTTTGAACAAAAGAAAACTATACTTGTGATCACAGTAATGAGAACTGCACAGATTTGCTTCTAATTGGAAAATACCTGATGTGAATTCTTGTGCTAGAATCAACAGAAATATGAATGTATGGCTGTCTGTTTATTATGGTAAGGATCATTTCCTCTCCTCATACATTGGAGCACCAAGTTACTTGGTATTCAGCAGTTTCATCGCTCCAGTTTAGAACTGAGCTGTCTGCTAATGACATTTCTTGATACATTCTGGGATCAGATATTTTGTTATGGCAAAAGTTAAGAACACAGTTCTTTGTACTTGAAATGATATATATCCATCAACCAAAACAGAAACCAACAAATAAAACATATAATGAGCTAGGCAAAAGCTCATTTGGTTGAGAGAAAATCTTAACTAATTTGGTGTCTACAATAATTTTGCGAATGCATTTGGCTTCTTAAAGATGTCTAATAATAAAGAGTTAAAAACAGCAACCATGGTTTTGTTATAAATTTATTTTGTCTGAATTTAAAAATGTCTCATTAGCTGAAATTTGTTCAGTGAATTCTCAGTCTGAAGGTTTCTTTATAAAATAATTCTCAAAAATTATTTTAACCTCTCTAATTTTGTACGTGAGCCATTGATAATAACCTGGAATAATACGGGAAATATTGGTACAGTGTTAAAGCACAAAGAGAAGCTAAGAATTACGCCGAGCAGTTTTTGTGGAGCAGGGTTATGGGTGGGAGGTTTTATTTACCCCGGGGCAGATAAGAGCAGCCGCGTATGGTCGGTGTGATGATGTCAGGGAGCAGGTTGGGGGAAGATGGACCCGCTTTCGTCCTGGCCACAATAAACAGCTCGGAACAGGCCGGGGGAGACGTGCCAAACCTCTGGGCCCCGTGCAGGTGGGTGGCGATGGCAGCGGGTCCTGCAGGGCCTCGTGTGGGGCCTGCGTGGTGGCCCCAAAGCCAACACGAGCCCGGCAGTGGTTTGTGCTGCAGGAACACGTGGCGCTGAGGCCGCCCTGCAGGGATGGGCTGCACAGGAAGCACCTCACGGTGTCGGTGGCTGCACCCCGGCTGAAATACCTGTGCCCACAAAAATGCACCAGCGTTTTTAGAATAAATCTGAGTTTGGGGAATTAAAATCAAACCACAGGTAGTAGTAATTGGAGCAGAATACTGACTTTCTTGCCTTTCTGCACTGTTCATAATCCTGCTTGCCTTCCTCAGCGTGACTTCACTCCTTCTATGCGTGTGTAGTTCCTCTTCTTTCAACCGGTGAATCAGTGCATTTATTTTAAGCAAAATGTTCAATGTCATCATTAAAAAAATCCATGAATTCTCAAGGACTATCTGCAGAGCTGAATGCCCTTAAGACTTCCTAGACAATAACTGTTTTGTGAACAATACTATGCCTGCAGTAGATGTGAACCTTCTCATCTCAGGGTGCTTGTATTCAGCTTTATTTTTGTTTTGATAATGCCATAAAAAACGAAACCCTCTTGCTCTGGGTTAGTCTAAGCTTAGCAAATGCAGACATTCTGGCCTATGTCCCCTGGTGCTTCTAACTCCTGTGGTAACGGATCCGTGTCACTTGGGTCAACCTGTACCTGCAGGACTGGCCTGTGAGTTTCCCATGAGTGTGGAGAAAGGGGCAAGGAGAACAAGCCATTCGGTTGTGGTTGGTAGTATCAGCTGTTTAATAAAACGCTGGTGCTCAGACATGGCCTTCTGTCAGTTTGATACCCAACTAACTCACTCCCCTCACCACAAGCTGGATTTTTGTCCTTCCCGAGCTGCCAACTACCCGGATAAGATGTTGGGGTGTCCCGTTGGCTTCGGGGGCCGGCGGGTGAGACGCTGCTGAGTGTCGGTGCTGGGGCGGGAGGCAAACAGGTCCCAGGGCCGTGCGGGGCTGCCGCAGGGACGGGGCTGAGGGGAATAGAATCAGCTTTTCAGTGTCTATCCTGACAGGACTTTAATCCCTTTTTCATTTCTCAGCTCCTGCTAGTGTATGGAATAAATGAAAAAAAAGAAAAGGCGAGATTTGTGTGCTTACATCCATCCCTGTGTTCAGCTTCTGGGTGTCAGGGATTCTCTGGTCACACTAAGATCAGGACGTGCTCTACGGGATGGCCATTGACAGAATTATATTGAGGCTGCAGTTCTCACTGAGCCCATTTGGTGCCTAAATCTGCTGCATGTTTTAAGTGTCTGTATTCAGCGCAGCTCTGTTGGACAACTGTGTGTTTCCATCCCACCAAAATCAGCGGGTACTTTTAGTGCTTTCCTTGCTTGAGGTTTAGCCCTGGCAGCCTGACTGGGATCCTGAGGAGTAACTGTGTCTTTGGCTGCTGTGAGACCTAAGCTGGGCTGTTTGGATGCTGCTCAAGTTCTGCTCGAGGTGCAAAATGAAGAGGCCAAGTCAGCATAACGGAAGGAAATCGGAGGATAACAACCTCTTGCTGTACATTCAAGCAAGGGGCAAGTCATGGTGTTTGGTTTTCAAATGTGGAAAGTGGATTTTTTCGTCCCTGTTTTATTAGAATGCCTTATGTCACATCAATCAAGTGGCTACTGAGGAAGCACATATTTTATCCAAAGCCTCAGGGCCTTGTGGCTTTGCTTTTCTGAGGCATTCTTTATATAAGAGGTTTATTATTATTCTGTAGCCAGTTAGATATGAGTTTATTCACAATTTTTTACAGCCTTTTTGAATTAGCTTTTGACCTGGTTGACTGTGGCCTGATTTATTTGCTAGAATAAAGGTGAGCTTGACTGATACGTATTTCACTCCAGGTGATGACAGGTGAACAACTGTGTTTGAAAGGGGCAGCAGGTGATGAAGAGATTTCTGAGCCAGCACTACCAGAAGCAAAGGGCTTGGAGCTGAATATTCACTCGTGTGCTTTGCTGTGCGGGAGCTGAAAATCAGGGAAGAAGGAAAGATGGGGAAATTGGATGTCCAGTAGAGCCTGGGGTGTGTGCCAGGCTTGTCCTCATGGGCCAGCAGGAGTTGGGGGAACTGCTTGGTGGAGAAGACACAAGCTTTGAAGGCCGTCAAGGCTTGAGTCAACGGGTGTCCCCAGACTTATCCCAGTTCCCATTTCAATACCTCCTGGAGCCGTTCACTCCTGCTTTCATTCCTTTCGGCTACAGCTGCAATAGGAGAGAATTGGGAAACTGCTCCATGTACCAAATTAATGGGAATGAGAAGAGCTGCCACGTGTCTTGCTGGCCCGTCCTGGGCCAGGGGACAATCCCAGACTGTTTGACCAGCGATTGGAGCCGCAGGACCCTGGCTCACACAGAGAGCTCTGACCGTTGGGCTGATGGGCAGAGCAAAAGGGTATTTATGTTTATTGTCCTGAGAAGCATGGAGCTAAATAAACGTGACAGCTTTCTTTAGGCATCTGAACCTTGCTGCTATCGCTTAGGGTTTTGCTTTTTGCCACAAAACACGAAATCACTGTCAATTTGATGGTATATAAGTGTTTCTGAAGCAAAGAGGTTAGGGGGTTGGTAGGGGCGTCAGAATTATTTACATTTGCTCTGCATAAAATGGCACTTGGGGAGCAAGGCAGGCTGCCAAAAGGAGAGGAATCAGGATCGTCTGGTTGCTCTCTTGTATCTCTCAGCACTGCGTTGTCAGGGTGGAATTTATAAAAATGGCTCCAAAACAGTATCATCTTTCCCCAAATGGACGTGCCCCGTCTGTTGCAGCGATATTGTTATTGCCATCCTCATGACAAAGCGTCTATCAAGCTCTGCTTTGTTTATAAACAAATCTGCCTGCCCTGCATTGCAAAGGGATAATTTAAGGAGAAAATATTGTTACCAAAGGAATCAGTTAATTATATTTCAGGATCCCAGCAGGGAATGCTATCTCAGAATATTGTCGGATCTGACCAGTGGAGTTATAATTAAAAAGTGTCCCCAGGGAGGAACTTGTAAATTATTTACTGTAAGGGGCTTTTCCGGTCTCTTTTAGTTTAATGACACAATCGGAAAGAGAAAGGCCTCAGAAACATCAGCCAAGAGGTTGGAATGGCCGCGTTGGAGTCACGTTCCTGGCTCAGCAAGTGGAAGCCCGTGGACAAGGTGACAGGACAGGGCAGGTGTTTGGGAGCTGGCCTTGCTCGTGCTGCACAGGCCGCTTGGGAAGCACCGAATCCTGCCCGTTCAGAGCCCCACACACAGGCGCTGCACTGGGCCCCTGTGTCTGGTGGCCTCAAAAGAGCGACCGAGTCCTCTGCAGGCCCAAGGGACCTGTGTCCCCATGGCCATGTGCTTTGGGGACAGGTTTTTGTGGCCCTTTGCTAGGTGCAGCTGTATGGGCTTTCAGGGATGATGCAGAGACAGGAAGGAGATGGTGGGGATATGTTTTAATATATTATTACAGATACTTAGCCTAGTGTCACACAGCAGTTGCAAGCAGAGCTCAGCCTTGGTAGCAGGGATGAGTAGCCCGTTGCTCTCACACCTATTGTGGCTCTTCAGTGCAAACCAGCATGGTCAGCCCATGGTGCCAAGAGACAGACCCACTTACTATGAATGTCTCTTTGCTTTTCAAAAGCAGGGGTGAAACCCGACTTACTTGCCCTCCCTTGTAAAACCTGCCTTAAGTGTTTTGCTGCTGAAGTTCCTCTGGAGTTGACCTTTGCTGAAAGACAGATGGAGTGATCTCTGGTCAGATGTGGAGAGAGGAAGTCAAGGGGCCAGAGTGCTCCTCTCATCTCAGCACTGACTCACTGTTTGGCAGAGAAGGAGGCATTATCTAATATCTGTTTGCTAAGGAACGAGACAGCCAGTAATACTCTATCTGCCTGCCTGTTGATGCCAAATTTTATGTATGTAATAGCCCTTCTGAGCTGCCTTTGTCCTTGCAATAATTTCTTTCTGGAAAAAAAAGAAAAAAAAAAGAGGCCAAATGCTGCTGTGATGCCCTTAGCAAACAGCCAGGAGGCCGAGCAAACAGCCAGGCAGCAATTCTGGTACTTAAGTGGCTTAGTAGACCATGCACTTGCATATAGAATTTCCCATCTCCTTATGTCTCCTTCTCCTTTCAAGTTTATTGTACTTACATGGCCCGCTTAGATGGACCCTGCACAAAGTTAACAGATTCTTTCCCCTCTCTGTTTCAGAGTCTTCAACACAGGCCATTTGATTATAACCTTTGGGTACTGTTAATCAGGTCCTCAACCCTAAGTCTTCCACTTTCAGGCAAGCTGGCTGGAAATCCTTAGATGAAAGCTGCTGTAGTCATTCATCAAGCAGATGAGATTTCTGCTTTTATTTTGTTACAGTTTAAATCTGCTGCTTAGATTTTTGGCCTTTCTTAAGACTACTGAATCACAAAAATACTTTTATCAAATGCCATCTTGTCTGTCATCAGAATAATGCATTAAATGACTTATCAGCTCCAAGAGAGGCCTGCAATACCTTTGAGATGATTTGGACTTATGTTTAGGAACAAGATATGTTGATGGCTTTAGAGTTGTCTTTATCAGTAGATTGTATTTTTCGTTTTGTATCTCATCATAGTGCACCAAGTAGCACTTAAGGAGGAAAGGGGAGACATCCTTAAATTCCTGCAAATGTGGCTAATTCATGGGGGAAGTCACAGAATAAAAGTGGAGTAGAACATAAATATCAAGCAACCTCCTGTTCTCTAAAGGGCAGGACTCTAAGACTTGAACTTTTCCATTGAGGTATTGCCCCTTAATTATTAGGTATGCTGAGTCCATATTAACCTTTACGGAAAAGTACTACAGACTGTAATAAAACAGATAGTTTTCTATAGCCTTTGTTACCACTTATCTAATTCATGAGAGAGTTATTCATTAAAAAATACTATTAGAATGACTAAAATAAAATTACAGAAAAGGATCATTTGCTATTAAGCAGATTAGATTCACCGAGTAACTGTTATTGGACAGTATTAAGATGTATATGACTTCTTTCTGGATAAATGTGGAAAAAGAGCAGTTATAAACAAACTACGAAGGGTCTTTGCTGTTGCTGCATTGCCTGGGACTCCGTTTCTCTGTCTGACTTTCTGCTGCTGCCCTGTGTCCTCCAGATCTAAGAGAGAAGAAAGCTGGGAATGGCCTGGGATTGATCCAGCAAGGAAACAGCCCGGATGAGGTAGTCACACACGTACCCACACGTCTGTGCTCCAGGAGGCCCCCGAGGCTCGTCCAGCTCCTCCCTGAGGACAGACTGGGCAGGAAAGGAGACTGAAGGAAACTTGTCTATTTTCTCTCCCTGAGGGCTGTTTTAGGGTCAGGTTGTGTGGGACAGACTTCACTCTCCCAACCTTTCTTGAGTTTTCACATCATTTCTTCAGGTGGGGAAGGTGACGGTCCTCTGGGAACAGCTCTCTTGGCCCTGCAAGCCCTTGAATGCGGTTAGAGAAAACAGTGAAAATCAGCAAAGCAGGGAAATTTATCAGGAAGTAGGAGCTGAGGTGGGAGTTTTGGGAAGTTTAGAGCAATCACATCACGATGGGAAAACAGATCACCAGGATTGTTTCAGGAGACTTGTTGGGAGGCAAAACAGCCTAGCTGCAAGCTCAGCAGAAGAGACCGTTTTGCAGATAGCTCCAGGGGCTGCCCCACATGAACACCAGACCTGATGCAAACTGCTGTGTCCCAAACATGAGGAACCCTTGCAAGGGCCAAAAGACAACTCAGCAGCTTGGCCTGAAGAGACTCAATTCCTGACACTTTTGCTGCCTGAACAGATCGTGCTTTAATCCACTGGGTCTGCTGTAATGCTGCTGGACACGCTGCCCTCTCCCTAGCAGGAGATACTCATGTCTGAACCCTTGTTATGGTAAATTAAGAGTGGTGGAAAGGCCCTGGAAATAGGCCATAAACCTGGTGGTAACGGCGGCGAGCAGCACTGAGCAGCATTAATGAAGACGTTCAGGAGGTGCAGGCCGCGCATCGCGGCGGGAAGCGTTGCTTAAATCTCCACCACAGCAGAGCTGAGACTTGATGTGCCCAGGGACAACCAGGCAAGAACTCCCTCGTACTGTACAACGATGCAGGTCACTCTTGATCAAAGCTGTTGGCAATGGTGAGGTTGTTGTTTTGTTTTTATTTAAAAGAAAAAGTACGATTTGGTTTTTAAATGTAATAATTCCTAAAGAAATCCCCCAGCTTGTTGAACAGTGCTGGGAACACTTTGTTTCCTATAATTTGCAGCAACATTAAAATGAGGCTCTAAGCTCTTTATGGCGCTGGCCTTGGGTTTGTTTGCACGGTCTTCAGTACAATAGGTCCCTGATTAGGATTAGCACCAGCGCAATGCAGAATATTAAGGAGAGAGAACAAAGAGGAAAGATGAGGATGTTTTGGGGCAAGAGGCTTAAATCTGGCTTTGAGCAAGGGCTACAAACCAGCAGCAGCACCAGTCAGGCTGTTTTCTCATAACTGGGTTATGAGTGAGTTTGTAACCCAGCCTGGTCATGTAATTTTATGTTTTTTTTCCCAGTTTTCCCTGACAGACACCCAAATTGCTGGGATAATAGTGTCCTCCTCCAGTGTGTGTGGCACACACTGAGGTCGCTGGACAGGAGGCCGTACCCAGGTGTTTGCCATGGTGATTGTGCTCCTAGAAGTTGAATGGGTTTCCCATGGGACACCAGCAACAGGAGGGCGGCCACTTGGACGTTGAACTGATGTGCTCCCCAACTCAGCCCCTATGAATTAGGAGCAGGGAGGGAGACAACATGTACAAAGCCACGGGGAACAAAAGCATTTGTGGATCTTGGGGAAACAGAATATAAATTAAACTTTAAAGCAAGCGTTTGGCTAAAATTAGAACCCGCAGGCCTGATGTGCTGCAGTCTGTGACAGGAGACACAGGAGACATGGCTAATTGCAGGCAAGTTTCCGCCCCACTTGATTATTGTTGTGACACACAGATCATTAACATGATGGTCTAAACATGAAACAAATTGTTTAAATATTAAACTGTCAAATCCTTTCTCTGATCTCTAAATCACCTCCTGAAGTAGGGGAGAAGTGTGTGTAGGAAATGGTTTCTAGGCTCTGCCTCTGTCCTGATACCAAGCTGCTCTCTGTCAGCAAGGCTGGCACAAGGCCGTGAAATGGCATTTTCCATTGTCTGCTCTGTTTGCAAATGTGCTTAGGAATCGGAAAATATGCTCTTCAGCAAGTCCCCATGCAGGTGTGGTGGCCACTGGCTGCTTCACGTGCCTCCCTCTCCCTTGGGTCTCTGACCTGACTGTCTCTGCCCAGACATTTGGGGCATTTGAGGTGTGAGAGGCCATTCCCTGAGCTATTGCTTCAGTTTCTTCCGCTGTGGATCCAAGTGGAAATGATTCAGCAGAGAAAAACTCTACCATGTCCAGCTGTCCCCCCTGCACCAACAACAAGGAGCTCATCCGATTGCAAGAGTTTGTACAGGAGCTGGTTGTCTTGGAAGGAGCAGCATTTTTGGAGATGCTGCAATGCAACTTGTTTCCAGGTAAAATGTCTTCTTTCTTCTGGATCCTCAAGGTCCAGAGGTTAGGGAAAATACCTGAACTCCCAATTCTTACACTTTTGCAAATGTTTGTTTTCAGGTAGAGGAGGCAGAGGAGGCAGCTTGCCCAAAGAGCTCTCATTCTGATGCAAGAGGAGCATTAGAAAGGTGAGTGAGCTCTACAACACTTTCACATCTTCTTGTTCCTTGGACAGCCCATGGAATAACACAGATGGCCCCTGGATGCTCAAGATACAGTTGGGCACCTCCCAGAGGGGAAGAATTTCCTTGTAGCTGAGCATCCCACTGCAAGGACTCCTCATTTCTGATTCTCCACAAAATACCCCATGTTCTGTGTCACCTTGAAGATGGCACAGGATGAGTGTAAGCACACTAAACCTCCATCACTCACAGTTCTGCCCTGTGGAATTTCATATTTCAAATGGCTTTTGTCCCATGCAAAAAAAGAGCATAAAAAGATCCAATATAGAAACTATTTAGCTACAGAATAAAGAGAGAAATACAAGAGCATTAGTAACATTTAACCAAAAGATTATTAAAGGCAACAAGCCCAAGGCATCTATTTAGGAAACTCTTTGTTCAAGAAGGAGTCTGTTACAGATTTGGCTTGGTGGTTTCCTTCTGTGTGATGCATAAGAGCAGGAATTCATGGTCATAACCCTATCTGCTCAAGAGCTTGAACAAGATCAATTTAAAATGAATCTTAGTACTGCTCTGATTTTTCCCTATGAACAGAGCAAAATAAATCCACCACCAAAGTTTCTTTTTGTGTCAAACTAGAAAATACAAATAAAAGGTGAAATTTTTACTGATAATTGCTTTGACAGCCATTCCATGTGTATTGTAAAGGATCAGAATAGATGCAGTTTTCAGTATTGTCATAGCGTATGGTAACAGCAATGATTACGAGGAAGTTAATTAGAACACATTACATATTTGGTCTCTACAGCTCAGTTTTCTTTAAGAAAATTTGTATCTGCGAAGGGAGTCTTTTTTCATACATTTTTAAATACATTTAGATAGCATTGCATACAGATTTCCACAGTATAAACCATATCCATTTGTACCAAAACATTTTATTCAGTAGCTCGCCAAATATAGCAGCCTTCTTTACACAGCAACTCTGAAAAAAATTGTCCTAGTTCTCCTTATAGAAAGACATGTACAAAAATAGCAAACAATACATATCAAGAACAGAGGTTTTAAAGGTTACCTAAGGTATTTTGTTCAATACCACTTTTTTAGAGTTGTCCTAAGCACTACCCACTGTCAGTGCAACACACAGAATAATGGAATAAAGATAAGTAGATTTATTTCTAACATACACAGACACAAAGCCCAGATTCAAAACAAGCTGAAAGCTTTTGAATAGTACTTTGATTTCTAAGTCACATAAGTGTTTGCAGTTTTACCCAGTATTGAGTTGCACGTGCAAACAGACATAGTTTCAAGCAGGACAGATGTATCACATTCCTCTGTGCTGGAGGTGGGTGCTCAATTATTATCAGAACAAACTGTGCAACTGCATTAGAATCAGATAAAAATATGCAAAGCAAGTGGCTTGAGGCTTATTTTTACTAAAACTGCTCTATCTGTTTAAAGAGAGTTTATACTGTCACTGTACTCCCACCTGAGCTCTTTACTGGGAGATCTGTCTGTATGCAGGAATAAGATCCAAATATATTCACTTCAGGGATGCAGTTTCTTTCCTCTTAAGAAAAGTGACTGAAAAAACTAATTGCTTTCTAAACAAAAAACTAATAGTTTTCATTCTTCAGGAAATTGTATAAATTGCAGAACGGGAATATTTGAAAAATAAATTAACATCTGGATTATCACCATCTCATTTTTCTACTCTTCATCTTTTGTTCTTTTTTTCTTGTCCTTGTC
>JAUBOD010001086.1:428483-448049 GCA_032353885.1 Nothura maculosa | reverse complement strand
AAATAAATTAACATCTGGATTATCACCATCTCATTTTTCTACTCTTCATCTTTTGTTCTTTTTTTCTTGTCCTTGTCCCGACTACATTATCATCCTTGCACTTTATCAGGATTATTATTGTGTTGGCATCCAGTTCAAAAGCCTGCTATCCCATCACTGTTTTATTTTTGTCTGATGCAGGGAAGAAATTTTGAATTCATGTCTTCTGGGGCCCATGAAGATGCATGTGAAAAAAAAGGCGAGATAAGAACAGTAAGTCTATAAATCTCCACATCTATAAATCTTAAAATGGATTACTGATGACAGTGAATCTTTAATAGAAAGAGTGACAGTTCATGTAGACCAAAAGCAGTGTAATTCATGGAGGCTATTAAATTTGAGAGGCCTTTTCATTCTCATTTGTCTTGTGATGTTATATGTCAACTTTTAGGTGATTCTTCTCTGTAGAGAGATGTGCTGTACTCATCAAGGTCCAAAAAGCTCCTGTGTTTATTCGTCTGGCATTTGCTATGGTGGGTAATGTATTTTTCCCTCCCGTGGGGAGGAAAACTTGCTGAGTTGGTAGGGGCTGGAGTGGAAGGCATCAGTTCAGTCTGCCTCCATTGCTGTCCTGCCTTGCTAGTGATGTGTGAGAACCTGCTGTGACACCCACGGTGTTTTCAAGACTAGAGGTGGAAAGCAGCCTGTTAGAGCAGTAGTACACACTTAGCCTGGTTTTCCAGGTCTCTTGGTCACCTGGGATATGGCTGTACCCCTTTGCAGCATGGCATAAAGAGCACAGGAGAAGGGTGGCCACCACCACATCAGGGGGACAGGTTTCTGGGGGCTTCTCTGACAACATGGTCCTCCTGCTGACTGTGCGGGGCCTAAGGCAGTGGTGGCAAAGTCCTGGCTGAGATTTCTAGACCCTCTTGAAGCAGAAACTCCTAGTGATTTTGAAGTTCTAATACACTAAAACAAGGGTGCAGAGGAGTGGGTGCATCTGGGTTATTTACATCCAAAAGTACGAGCTTTGCCAAGATTGCAATCATGCATTTAGATCGTGGCTTAAGAAGTTACAATGCAACATGTTCCCATGGGAAAGGAAAGGCCAGTTGAGTTCCATCAAGAAACAAGTTGCTGCTTTGAATCCAGAGGCCTGGAACAGGCTGGTTTCACTCCACAGAGCAGGAGCATTTGCTGTAACACTCATTCTGTGCCGTTGATTGACTGCTAGAGCAACCTCCAGCAGACTGAAATCTGCTTCTTTTAGCTCCTCACTGCTAGTACAATTGTTCATTCATGGACTGAGACACTCTTGGTGCATCCAATTCTGGCCTGTGTAAGTGGATGCAATCCCCATCAAAATCAATCGACTGAAGTCAGACCCCACATCTTCAGTTGCTAAGGGAAGAAAAATGGGTGTTACTCTTGAGAAGACCATTGATGCAGAAAGTCACTTAGCACTAGCAGCTGCTTCATGACAACAGAGCCTGGAAAAAGCAATTCAGAGATGCAAGGAGAGGCAGCAGCAGGGTCCTCTACTGTATGGAAGTCCTGTGGATGCAAATGGCAAAAAACTCTGAAGAAGAGAGTAGTTTCTTGACAATACACTGAAAATTCCATTTGATTTTGAAGAAAAGTGTGTGTTTGCACGTGTTTTATTTGTTTATTTATACAGCTAAAAAGATCAAGGACACGGCTGATGTGATCTGCGTCTGTACCCTCTCAGTGCAGCCAGGCACTGCAGATGTCTGGGAGCTACTTCAGCCTCCAGGGCTCTCAATTACCTTTGGCTGCAATTAGCCCTGCCTGGCCATTACAGCAACGCATCTGCCCTGGGCTCTGCTGTGCCTCTCCCTGCAGGAACCAGGACCTGCTCATTTCCAGATCTGCTCACTGCACCTCGCACGTGGCGGGTGAAGATTGCTGTCCTTTGCAAGGACAAATTTGCCTTGTCCAAGAGAGTCTATTGGCCTAAACTAAACACGAGTGCATAGTCACCTCTGTCAAACACCCCACTGCAGTTTGGCAGCCTTGGGATGACTCACAGGAGTCATGGACTTATCTAGTCGGCCCTTAGAGAGTCTCAGTTTCAATGCTGAGTCACTGGCAAGGTGGTGTGGGCTGAGTTTATAGTATGCCCATAAAGAGGCCATTTGCTTATGTTTGCCCATCTGAAAGGTCATGAATCCATCTGGGTCCATTTATTGATGTTCCTCCATGGTTTCGTTGGTGGGTGCTGCTCATTCTGCACTGCGAGGGCTTTGTCACCGTGTGGGACCCGCATCCGTATTATGGCTGCGTCTCGCCTGGCACAAACACCAGAAAGATTCCACTCTGCTCTAAGAAAACTAATATTGTTATTGTTATGTATTATTTATACTGTGAAAAAATGCTGAGAGAAAAAAGTGGGAAAAATTAGCTCATTCTTTCTGAAGAATCTGAGCAGCTGAAAGACAAAGAATATAGAATTAAAAAAAATAGCTAATTTTGGAACACGTTTCATCTTCACAAGATCCACTCATTTTGTAGCTAATTCTTTGTAAACCTTTATTCCTTTTGCTGCAATTTTGGTGTAATTTTATATTATGCTAAGTTCAATGAAAGAAAAAAAGAGACAGTTTGAATTATTCCTCATCCCCCCTCCCCACCCTGCAAGAAAAACTTGGGTTTGAAGCTCAGTTTTTAATATGCAAGAATCCAGCCAAGGACGCCCTTGCTAATCTTTCAAAATGCAGCATTGTGCTCCTTCAAAGTATTAAAAGCTGCTTGGATTTCAACTGAATGTGTAACCCTGTATTAAACTCCCAATGGCTAATGAGACAGAACTCGGTTATGAAGGCTAAAATATAGAAAATATAAATCAGCAGCCTAGAATGAACTCTCGTCCTCTTTTACTTTCATTAGATCCATTTTAAACTAACTTTACCATTTATCTTTCATGAGATTTTCATTACTTTCCTATCCATTGAGGACAAGATGGATCAGTCAGTTTTAGTGTTCATTTGTCTAATCTCTTCCTAGCTGTGGGTTATTCAGGCATCTGAGCACGATATTTTACTGCCAGCTCAAGCTATTGTTTTGTTCTGTCTCTTCTTTCTCTACTGCAGCTTCTTTGTACTTGGAAGAGCAGCACATGTGTCTTTAAAAAAAAAATGATCTTTTCCAGTGTTATTCCCAACTGGAACAAATCATGCAAACTGTAAAACTAGCTTTTATCCTCCTAGCTCCCCCAAGACATTTGTATACTTGCTCCATATAGGTTTTCCTGCCTTTTCCTGACACCACAGCTATGTGCTTTTTGAGGAATTTGGTGTTGATTTTAGCAGGAACAGAATGGAACATTGACATGATAGCAGGCAAAAACAACACGAGAAAGACAAGCAGGTCCCAATGACCACACTTCGGTGGTAGGGGATATTTTTCAGATAATTGATCCCCTCCTTGTAGGCCAGTTTGGTTAACACAACACTTGCAAAGGAGGCAGGGGCTAGATTTGCTGCAGAGGTTATTGCCAGCAGTAACTCCCTCATCTCCACTCTCCCTCTGTCACTCCCCTCTGCAATAATCAGCCCAAGTAGAGCAGAGGAGACAAAGCCCAGGAGTGACTCATGGCAGCGAAAGCTCGTGAAGCCACAGGCCTAGGGGACAGAAACTGGGGCAACAGCTCAAGGAAATCACAGGAGCTTCTCAACAGCCATCTCTGGGCGTTGAAGCCTCCCCTGTCTATTAGCAGACAAAAACAGGTTCACGTGGTATCAACTGTGCCTTCCTGCCACGTGCCAGGCTTTCTTCCCCAGCAGCTGGATGGTTTCCTAGTTCTAATAGCTCGCCAAATTGGTCTGCATTAAGCTACCACATATTTAACATAAGTGTTTTTATTTATTTCGTTTAAGAAAGTCTCACCTGACAGTCAGTTTGTGTGTGTTGTATTAGGCTGTTTTCCATGCAGAAACCCAGCACTATGTGCTGATAAAAGTAAGTTGAAAGGCTTGATCTGGAAAGGAATACAGGCAGGTAGATAGGGGTGATGCTGCCTTGCAGGCTGCTAAGTCCAGGGGATGAGGAATAAATCACTGTATTTTCAAGCTTGGCAGCTTGTTTCTCATAATTCCTTGAGAGATAGTAATTAAATATCATCGCATTAGAACCAATATGTCCCAAGTAGAGAACAAACGCCTCTCATAATTATGTAGCCATCACATTAAACAAATGAGCTGCTCATTAAAAATAGATGCAAAAGATTCAATTAGATCTAATGCTGTATTAAGCATTTTATGGCATGCTGGCTTTATTCCGATTGGTTCTAGGCAATAATGAAACAGCTTTTCATCGTGACCCAAGAGAAATATGTTTCTTTTTTAAATACCCATTTCCTTTGAGTCTTAAAGCTATCATTAACCACCTCTTCCTTTAAGTAAAGATGAAAAAATAAAGCAGCTTTATTGTTTCCTATCATTCCAGTTTGGCTTAGTAGTGTAAAGGCATGAAGGAGGCCAGTCTTTATGCTGTCTGCTCCCTCTCAAGTCAGAAGAATGTAACACGGAATCCATTCTTTTCAAGGATGATTATTGAATATATGGAATTTCTTCTAACACTTATCTGTCTCCCCTATATGTGCACAACACCAAAAGAGCTGTGTGACGTTCACTTTGTTCCAATTCTCTTGATGCAAGCGCTGTCTTTGGGATGTCCTCCCCATGCCCCCAAGTATCCCCAAGTATCAGATGGCTGCAGCATCTCCTTAATCTTAGCAGTAGATCTTTCCCTCACAAACTGGCTTTATTTAAATCCTTGTCTGTGGCCGTGCCCCTTGTGTTTTGGAAGCGAGTGTATTTTGCCAGGTGATGAGAATTACGGTTGTTCCATAGCTGCTTCCCTTTCTCCTGAAATGCTACCCAGGGGACAGAGCTGTAAATTGCATCCCAGCTCCATCTTAATCCATCACCTGTGCCAAACAAGAGAGTCCTAGCAAATATTGAAAGCAAATCCAGTCTGTCCTTTTCCCCAAATCTCTTGCATAGCTTGCAATATAGACACTGTCAGCCTCTAATTATGTGTGGGAATTTTATCCACTTACAAATGAATCACGTTATCCCCAAACCAAAGCATTTTTATTCATGTCTTCGATCTTTTTCAACATCTTAACTCCATTTTTTAAAAATATATAGCAAATAGTACATTTATTTCCATAATCTGGTTTACGGAGGCTCTGTGTAACTGTGCTTTGCCTTCGTTTGGGTTAGTCCAGCTCCCTCCCCCAGGCCTGCATAATCATAAACTGACTGACTATCGTGAGGAAAGACATATTAAAATTTATAGTTAAAATAGCTTGATGCAGCGTCTGCTGGAGATGGCAAAATAGATCAGATTGATTGGGCATTTGTCTCTGAAACAGAGGGTGGTTTTGATGTATGTGCATAATTTGTAAGTGAATTTGCTTCTTCCTACTACTGCTGCATTTGCTGCTGCATATTTAAGAATTTCATCACCAATCTGAAAAACGCCCTTTGCTTAATATTGCAGTTGGACTTCACAGAGTGTTCACCTTCTAGACACAGTGTATCGGGAACCCCCGAGAATCCCAGTTATCTGGGACGTTTGATATAATGACAATTTGAAGGGGCTGAGGTCTATGAGTGATATCATTGTAATGACCAATGTCTTGATTACACCTTGCAAATCAATATGTTCTGGGAAAGTACAGGTATTGAAAGCTGGCTACACGATATATTAAACTGCAAGGAATATGAAAAAGGGACTATTTTAGGTAGTTTTTCAGTCAAATATAAACTCTTGCTAATGAGTTCAGTCTATGGTTAGATGTCAAATCTATCTTCTTTATCAAGGTTTATGTGAACAATAGTGTGGGAAATGTTTGCAATGTTCAACTGCAGAACAAGGAACTGATTCACCAAGCAGTAATTTGCTGGGAAAACCTTATGGATCTCTGATTTGCCCTTTGTGGGGCCTCCTATTAATCTGAGGGTTTTTTTTTTTTTTTGCGTTTGCTATCACATACTAACATAGGAAATCGGTCACTGTGATTTTCCTAAGCCTGCAGTTAGAGTGGCAGAGACTGTAGATTTCCAAATTATCTAGCATCCTTTCGAAATCGGTTTAATGATACTTAGTCTTGAGTAACTGCTATGGTATCCTTTTTTAATAATAAATTGCACTCTTTGTTCTTGACTCAGCTGCTTCCCTCCTGTTGCTTCAGAGCTCAGTGAGAGCCCCATGCCTCTTTGGCCTGTTTCCTGTGTCGCTCTGTCCTTTCAGGCCTCCTTTTTTCTGATCGTAACTATATTCTGCCAACCAAAGTCTGAGATTGTCCAGCACACACTGCACTGAAAAGATATCACCTCCTGGGTAAGCTCCTTTTCCTTTTTGAGGTGCTGGCTTCTCACTTGTCCAATATTTGAGATGAAATGTTGCATGTGGGCCAGTTCTAATACTGTGCTTTTCTACCTCCTTTGGATTTTAGCTCCAGTGAAGATACTGAATCTTTTAGGACTATAATACATGTTATTCTTGCATGGAGTATGTACCAACTTTTGCTTTCAGGTGGAGAACTGAAAAATGTATATTTTCCCAATTTTTCTACATATTTTCCCATGCCCGCTCTTTTCCTTTTTTATAGCTTTTTTATTATTTTTTTAAATGAGTAAGAATTCCTTATGTGCCACTATCCCTTCCAGATGGAGATCCCAGGAAAGAAGAAATCTATTTGAATATTTCTTCTGATAAGGGAAAATGGTCACCTTAGTCAAGCTACAGTTAGAGCTTACCTTCATCCTGCTGTGTGTTTCTAAAGATCGTGGCTGGAGAAAATATGCAAAAGGTTAAGTTTTCTTTATATTTATAGAGTCTTTCATCTCCCAATGACTGAATGTATTTTGTCAATAAATCAGACTCTCAGAGGATTCAGCCCCTCTCTATATAGGATGGGTTGATTTGTATTCTGCTGCTGTTTTCTGTAAGATAACAAATACAGGAAGGGAACATCAATCCTTATTTTTCTCTTTCTTTATCTACCCTCCTGTTCTCTCTTGTGCCATGACTGCTAATAGCATTCTATTTTGATGGTAGATGTATTGAGATATGTATGCTGAATATTTTCTTTTTATAGCTGTTGCACCTATACAAAATGCTAACTGCATACTTCCCTCCCTGTCTTGTTTCTGAATTGAATTCATTTACTTCAAAAATTACAAATCTGGAGCCACAAATCCATTGGGTCAGAGACAGGTAGAAGGAACATGTGGTCCATGCACCCCTCCTATATACGCTTATATTGTTTTCACTCTGCTCTCCTTTTTTTCTTTCTTTGAAGAAATACTTCATTTTTTTTCACTTAAATTTCAGATCATTCACTAAAAGTCATTGTGTGTAACCAACTTATATTATTTATAAAGGCGAGACTTTCTGTACTTGAAATAAATTTCTGTATTCATAAAAAGCCAGGGGCACATATTTCATAATGCTGAAAACTAAATTATTTATCTACTAGAAAGTCTGTGGGAGCTGCAATACAGGTGTCTTACTAAGGATCTCAGTTCACCAAAAGGGTCATCTCCTTCAGGTTAAGAAGGGATTTGCTTACACTCTTTTTATTCCCTTGAGCTTTCCTGACAGTGATAATCAGTGGGCACTGTCCAGGCATGCGTTAGGCTTTGAAAATAATACACTCACTGGGAAAAATACAGCGTGGACAGAGAAACAGACAGAAGAGGAAAAAAAATCCGCTTATTGTTAGATATAACTCAAAGCATATTCATAACTGTCTTTCAGAAAAGGTAGGAGAAAAATTCTCTGTGGCTGTAGCAGCAGAGATGATATAATATAGAGAATCCAGGACAGGAAGTTTTTTCCCAGATTTTCATTTTTACAACTGAGATTTTCAGTTGATGTTCAAGAAGGAAGAAACTGAGGAGGAAAAAAATCTCCACTCCTTCCATCATGAAATACATATAATGGCAGAACACTGTATGCCTTATGTCAAAGGATCCATAGTATTGATTTCTTGAAATGAAATATAAGTTTAAGGTGGAATGCTTGAAAAAAAAATCAATAAAATGTAAAGTGACTGAATAGAACTATCAATTGTAATGACAACAGTCAAAGAGTCTTATCCAGTTCCATAACATTTTGGTGTCTGGACCTTTGTTTTCATTAAATTTGTCATTGACAGAATGCTGACCTTACCTTACCAACCTCTCTGAAATTAGATTAAAATTAGTGTAGACAAAAAATACCTATTTTAGTTCTGCAAACCATTTTTAAGCAAAAATGTAAAATGCAGAGCAGAGGTAGAAATGTCTGTGTTACAAATTGGGGAGCTACAATCCAGAAAACTGGGAAAAAATGTTTGAAAGGATCTCCTGAGATTTATGAAACAGCCTCTGCTTTGAGCAGGTATCTCCACCAGCATTTCCAAGGCTGTTAGCAGGAAGCCCAAGGGTTTGGGCTCTGACAATGTCAGGAATGGCAGCTCCTTCTCTGAGTAGAAAATGCTTTTCTCATCTGTGTTCATCTCCTGTTCCTTGTTTCCAGCCTCCTCTAATTCTTTTCTTGCCTTTTTCTCCTCATAATTCCCACAAGAACAGTTAGAATGGTCAGTGAATACTCAGTCCTGTGGGCTTGGGCTGCAATATCTCATGACAGTTTCTTACGGTCCATCTGACCTATGGTGTGGGACCTGCATATGATCCCTGGCCACCCTCATCATCATCATGGGGTTCCTGTGAAGCCAGCAAGGACTCAAGGCCTGTGCCAGTCCCAAAGCTCTTGGCACCCTATGGGAAGATTACTGTGTCCAGAGCTTTCCATGGTGTCAGGAGGAGGTGCCCTGGCCTCTTCAAGCACCTGCCAACTTGGCTGCCATTTATGAGGCCTCCCTAGCGACATGGGGCAGCAGGGCCGCTATGTGCGCCGGCCCGTGGCCTGGCACAGGGTGTCAGGCCTGACAGCTCTGAGGGACTCCCTGGGCTTCCGCGCCCGGCGCCACATGGGCACCAAACACAAGTGAACCCCATAGTAGGGCAGCATTGGGAAAGTGCACACAGGGACAGCGGGTCAGAGCAAACACTGCACTATGAGGGGTGTCAGATTTATGCCGCAGCTTCAGTTAATGTGTAGGAATTCATTATTTGTTATTATAAATCTTCTTATCTCGCCATAAATCACGTAAACAGCCCCATCTGTCTCCACAGCCGTGCACCCCACGCGATGCATCATGCTCGCCCCTACGTGAGTGTGGTGGAGGTTCTCCACAAGCCTCAGCAGGGGACACAGGCCATGCAGTGAACAGCCCTGCGCTCTGCAGGGCTCCTTCTGTGCTTCTCGCTCCACAGCCTCACTCTCTCCTTTGAGATTTACCCTCCTTGGCTCTTTTCCCAGCTTTTCCCCCTTTGCTCTCTGCTGCGGTGCTTTCTGCTACTGCCGGCTCTGCTGCTGCGCCCCGGATGCCCATCCCTGGGGAATCTGTGTGGCAGGTTGCTGCAGTGCGGTGCTCTCCCGCCACACTCTTCCCCTCCCTGCCTCTGTCCCCGTTCCTTCCCTCATGCCCCTGCTTCCCAAAGCGAAAGGAGAAAAAGAGAACTGGTTCTTTGTTTTCATGCTCTATCCCTTGCTATTTTCTGCTTTTCTTCTTCAGGTTTCCTTTCCTCCCTTCTCTCCCTACTTCCCCCTTTTTTCTTCCAAAAGCCCCAAAGGGACCACCTCATGCAGAGACTGAAGCAGTGTACTCAAAGCAGCAGCTTGCTTCACCCTTCAACACCCATCTTTTGTCCAAAAGTCATCCAAATCCCCTATCATATAGGAGGAGGACCCTCTCAAACACATTCCCCTGCCATGCAGTGAGCTCAGCAACCATCTAGCAAAAACATTGGCTGATCCAAATGCCACCAGGGCAGCCCATGGTGGCTGGCACCTGCAGGATCTGCTTGGCTCGCCCTGTCGAACGCTTCACTGTGGCTCTGCCCAAGAGGCAGCGAACGTGTGGTTTCTGGCTGACCTTCTGGAGGCTGAGGAGACTTTGTTGTTTAGATACTGCCTTGTACACCTACAAAAGCCTAAGAGGGTTGAAGAACCAGGGTGTGTTGTTAGTGCTGTTTTGCGCTCTTACCACACTGCCTCGTTATTTCTTTCTGTTTCCTGCCTCTCCGCGTTGCCTTCAAGTTGTTTGTTGTCTTCTGGAGAAGAGAGGATGTCGGGTTTTGTTTGGTGGCACCTTGTCATGGTGGAAGCCATTCCAGGACTTCTGAGCTTCGTGTATCTCACTGGAGAGCAGTGAGGGATGGCAACATTTGCAAAACCAGCTTAGTCCTATCCTGCTCAGGGCATTTCTTGGCTAAAAACAATTCCCTAAGTGGCCCCTCTCCTCTCTAAAGTCCAGAGTATACTAGCCAAGAGAAGATCTATCTATCTATCTATCTATCTATCTATCTATCTATCTATCTATCTATCTATCTATCTATATGTATGTATATAAAATTATATATATATATAAAAAGTAGAATATATATGTACTACAGTGTGTCTGTTTGAGATTGAAGTTAAATCAATTGATTTTGATATGACTTCACAAAAGGCTTAATGCAAAGTAAGATTTCAAGCATTTTTGCTTTATATATTTTATTAAACTATGTAAGACCCTTCTTACAAGGCATATCACAAAAAATGCATTGCCATGTGTATGACATGGCCTCTAACATGCTGGCATTAAGTGGCATATGTCATGTCTATCATCTTGGATGTCATCAAGGGTTTCATTTCCCTAGTATCTAGAGGTTCAGTGCTCCTCTTGAATGGGGAATTTTGGCCTTCCCTTGTTTCAAATGCTAGCATTAAATTTGCTGCATATTCTGCAAACTCATGGAAACCACCTTGAAAATACGTCTTTGCATTAAATAGAACCAAGACTCTAAATAAGAAGCTCAGTGGCATCTGATTTTATCTTTCTTAAAGCCTTTTGAACTTTTCAAAGCTCACACTGCTTGATTTACTTTGAGGTTCAGATGGGAGCTCACGCCAATTATTTTCAAGACGTGTTCTCATGTCTTGGGTCACTGAATTTCGCACTTGATCCTCAAGAGCACCTTGGCTTCCACTACTGGCTCCTTTGGGAATGCACAGGCTTGCACTGAGGAAAGCAAATGCTACCTCCCCAGAAGTACTGGAGTGCATTTACAGGAAAAGGGCCAAATTTTTCTTTATTGCTTCTATTGTTGCAGAGAGATGAATTCTCCATGGCATAATAGCAGAACCAAAATAGATTGCTTCTGTAAGAAACTATATAGCAAACTGGAATGCATCAGTCCTTCTCTCCAACAGTTCTTTGACAAATTAAACTTTATCCAACTAAGTATACCACATTTCCCTTCTCCCTCCTGCCACCTTTTCCCAGCCTCCTGCAGATTCCCAAATGGTGCATTCCTCAGTAGTGTTTGTCCTAAATGTCATGCCAATTTTTTGCCCTGCTCATGCATCTGATTGATTAGGTTTGAACCTGGCTGGACAGAGGTTTCTGGTTGTGATTCTGCAAATGAGTGGCTGCGGTTGGGCCCTTGGCGTCTGGGTCAGGTACTGCCCTGGTTTCTTGTCCTTTGGACTGTATTTGTCAGCACGGATGAGTCACAGCAGTCTTTGCTCTGCATGAGTTTCCCATTCTGTTTGGTTTTAAAGTAAGACTAGTAGTAGGGAAAGGCCCTAGTCTGTAGCAAATCTTCTAATTAAATCAGCTGCTCAGCTCTAGAGCTCAGCTCTGCGCTGCTCAAAGTAAACAGCCCTGAAGGGAACATTAGCCTCATCTGTAGGTAGAGAAAAGCAATAAAACATCACAGTCTGTCTAAAAATGGATGCCAGGGTGAAATCCCTATTTTGCCAGCTCTACAAAAAAGGAAAAATTTAAAAAAAAATAATGTTCTTTGCCAAACATATTTCTCTCTCTGGAGAAAAGCTGTTTCTTTCAAGGTGAAATTCCCTTTAACATCAGTGCTTCGTGGCCTCACCCTTCCCTCATATCTAGAAATTCTGCATCAGATGTGTCTGCTCCTGTCCTCACCTTGGCTCTGCTGCTGCCCCAAGGACAGCTCCATCAGATTCAAAGAAATCAATCTGAAAAAGTAAAAATACCTGAATATATATATATGTATACACACATATATTGTATATTTTATATCTATATATTTGGGAAGTCTGGGTTGTGAGGTGCAGAGGCTGTTGCTCAGAGATTACAGTAGGGCAATCACTGCACCCCCAGCACCAGTGCAGGCCTAAGCAATGCAGATAAAGGTATTAGCCAGGCCTATAGCAAAATGGATCTTTGCTGTTGGGTGAGGCTGGCAGTTCAGACACCTCTGATCACAGCAGTTTCAAGAGGCTGTGGGAAGGAAGCAGGCAGAGCAGTCCTGCCAGAGCCACCGCCATCACAGGGCGTCCTAGGCTTTCTAAGCAGGCATCACACTGCTGGACAGGATGGTTCAAATATTACCTGCAGCCCTCGATTGCCGTCCCAGGGACTGTATGAAAACCCAGCTTTAGGTGATTATTGTTTCATCTAATCACATCCTCGGGTATTTCACAGACAATTGAAATGCCCAGGCCCACCTGCATTCCCAAAGCACTGGGAGGGAGGTGACAAGGTCCCTGTGTCTCCAGTATCGCCAGGACCCTGGTGGTTACTGTCCCCTTGCTGCTATTTTGAGTTTACTGTGATGTACGAGGGACATTGTCCCTTCAAGGGCAAACATTTGAAGCTGCTTGCAGGAAGATAGTGTTTACATTCAAGATGGACAGGTGGCAACAGCGAATGATGAACATTAACATCAATGCAGGGCTCTCCCTGCTTTTTCCCTCTCAATTTGTTTTATTGAGCACCTTGACTTCCCAAGCCTTGAGCAATGGCATCACCGGGCGCTTTGGGTGAGGAAACCCGGATTTAGGGTAAAGGCGGGTGGGGTGCAGATGGCGGGCTCAGTTTGTGAGCTTGCTCTGCTACCCTGGGGCTTGCTGGGCAGGATTGATTGCGCTGCTCAGAAGCGGCATTAGCAGATGTTATTGATGTGGGACTGGCGTTATCCACAGCGCACGCTGCTGCTGTGCAGAATGCCACAGATGGCATCGTTTTTTTAAAACCACTCTGCCAAAATCTTTTAAAACAAAACTTACCATTTCGGTTTGCATTGATCCTCCTCTCCCACTATTGATTTTTGTTCTTTCCCATTACTGATGTGAGGTATGGGCAGCAGCGCTGCACTGGCACATTGCAAGACAGTCAGCTCATGGAAGGAAATACTTTTTGCAATCCTTTTTACAGTGGGGAAACCTTATTTATTTATTTATTTTCTATTCTTATTGTTGTATTTAAAATCCAAGTAACAGGACAACAGGACTGTGAGACTGGCTACCAAGTCCCCAGATGGCCCTAAGGAGAACTTGGTGCTGTATTTATGTGCTGGCTCTACCACAGAAATGGATCAGTAAGTGTTTCAAATGGAGATCTTGGCTTGCACTAAGGCCATACCATGACATGAGCTGGAGGTGCTGAGAGATTTCAGAATCTAAAAGAAATACATTTCTAGAAGGGCTGGGGGAAGGAGACTCTGCATAATGCAAAGCAAAACCCAGGGTCTGCAAGGTGTAAGGAGCAAGACTCATTCTACTGCTCTTCTGCATAGGAGTGCAAGTTAAATGTGAAATGTTGGAGTGGTTTTGATCATGCTTTTCATTTGCACATTGATCATTTTGCCTTTTGCTGTTATGGATCTTGTTCTTCTTGCGTTGGAAAGGAGGTTGGTCTTCTTGGTTGGAAAATCTCACCACCTTGTCTGGATATTCCAGTGCAACCAAGTAAGCAGTCACCTGCCAATAGGCAGAATTTAGGGAGTAAAGAGGGTATAAACTGCCACACTCTGGCACACTCTGGCAATCAGGGTATCATAACAGAAGCTGTAACGTAAATCTGCACCTTTGGTGGCACTAGGAGAAGGGTCCAGGGCTCTGTGGCCACCTCCTGCTCCAGTGCAGGAGCTGGGAAGAAGTCACTGCAGAACTGCAAAAACAGACCTTGAACCTACCTGGCAAATGTTGCAGCCCTGTGTCACATTCCCTCGCTGGAACCAAGCACCCTTTTACTGGTTTGCAAATAGTGACAACACCATATTAAAGCAGGAAGGAGAATATGGCGCAATTTCACCCCTGCTGTTGTCCACAGGGCTTGAATTTGGCCCTTGTAACTTGTCTTTTATGTAAAGAGGATCTAAAGAAAAATAAGCAAAGATTCTCTTTTGTACAAGACTAAGGATTAATTTCTCCTCAGAGCATATTTGGCTGATTAAGCACAGCCCGAAGAAGGCCTAATGAACTTCTGTGAGATGCTGCTCACTATTTGCCATTAACCTGCCACTCCTTTTTCACTAATTAGCCAGTGTTTGTGCCACCCCTGCTGAAGAACTGAGGTGGGCTCCTAGCCTGGTAATGTTTGAATCTGGAGTGGGTGTTTTTCTCAGGGAGTTATTTTAGTGCAAACAGAAACTAATTTGAGGAATTTCTACAGATTGTGCTGTACCAGAGAGGTCAGACATGGGTTTTTTTTGACTCTATTGTTTATATAATAAAAATCTTGCAGAGTAATAAAGAGATCTCACATCTCATCAGCCCCAGTGATGATCACCTCCAGCTTCAGCTCATGAAAAAAACAGGCTCCAATTTTAGTGTTACTTGATACATTCATTCATTCTTATGAATAATAAAAGATATCAGCTCATCTAGGATGTAGACCTGATACTTCCAGATTAAGGGACAGTGAAACAAGCTGCCAATATACAGTGAGCTGTAACAGTGCTAGAAAGGTACAGTTTTATTGAGAGCTCTCATATTTTAGACGATTCCGACTGCTATCTGGGTTCAAGGTCAAACAGCTAAATTTGTCTTTTTTTTTCTCTTCATCAGTGTTTCTGGATAAAATATAGGACCTATCGAGGAACCTCAGATGCCTGGGAGCTGCAGTGTTAAATGCACAGCATGCAGATGGTGTGTGTTTTCAGTGCTATTACATTTGCAAGAGAAGACAGTTTCTTGCAGTGCATTCACAGGAAGTTTTATGTCAAACAGCTGATAATGGAAATCATCTTCATTCCTATTACTTCGGTGGCAGCCTAGCCTGAATACAGCATTCAGTTCTGGGCCACCTCATTACCAGGAAAAAAATAGACAAATCGGAGACAATTCAAAGAGCAGCTAAAATTATTTTGGGGTTGAAAAGATTGATTTATGAGAAAAAATGATGAACTAGATATATATAGCTTCACTGAGTAATGATTCAGGTTATGGTTACCATGTTCAGGGAGACAGAAAGGAATTATTTAGTGTGTACAGAAAGGTGATGCTAAGAGGAATGTGATAAAATGAAAGAAGAAAAAGTCTCAGTTAAGAAACAAGATAAAATCTCCGAAATAGTTTCCTAAAGGCTCATCTCTTAGGGATATTTAGCATGTGGGCAGGGAAGATTATAGAAGATATATTTATTCATCTAATTGCTTTAATCCATCTTGGAACTAGCAGACAAAAAATGTTTTCTCAGGACTATATTCCATAAAAATACCAACTAATGCTTAGCAAAACCATGCTGGAGGAGATCTTTCCTTAGGCTATCTAGGTTCCTGTGAAAGATCTGCCTTTTATAGCTTAGATTGTTCTCAGAATGCAACAAAACCACCCCCCTCACACTGAGGCCAGGATTATAACCTAGTTATTCTGTGAGTTTGGGGAGTTCTTTTGCTTATTGCACGTTGAGGAAGGGGCAAGTCATGGGCAGCTTGTCCTGGGGCAGGGCTGGAGCTGCTCCAGCACCTCCTGCAACGTGCTCAGGGCGAGCTGGAGCCAAGGCTGCTCCAAGGAAACTGTCCCGTCTGCCAGGCCTGGGACCCTGGCGAGGAAATAGTTAGGAAAATGTCCAAGCCCTCTCTGAGTTGCCCTTCCAACATTGACCAACTGACCCAGATTTTTCAGTAGGTTTCACAGCCATCAGCAAATGCTTGTCTAATTCTAGTGCCAGCTGTACAGAATACATCTAGTTTGAGAAAAAAAAAGCTTTGATTTGGACTGTTTGTATCCATTATTGCCATTAATCTTTGTGTTCCTCATTACTGTTAATCTTAGGGGTCCCAGTCACGGGCCACTGTGCTTGGAGCTGCACAAAAGACTCAGGCAGAAGCAGTGTCCAGCTGAGCATTTCATGGAGAAAATCTGCATTCTTAAACTAACTAATCAGCAGCATAGCTAGGGAAGTGGTTATTTAATTTAGATTCAAGCAATTCTGGCACTTTGCAAAGTAATGTGTAAAAGAGGTAGCAAGGAACATTAAGTGATGTAAAGGAATGTTTCATTAAAGAACCAAGGGCTAATGTTTTAAAAATATGTCATTAAAAAAAAAAGACTCTTCATTTAAACTCATCCAAAACTGTTAAACCAATTTAACACATTGCTGTTTACTTCTGAATTATGTTGGAAGCTTATCTTATTTCCTGCTACCCCTCTTAAAGGATAATCAGAGTATATTAATATATTCACATAATGAAAATCTCTTCTCCATTGCAATAAACCAGCAAAATGAACTTAGAGATTTCTGCATACTCTGGTTTCCAAAGGCTTATTCTTTTATGTGTCCAAAACAAAGAAAACACCTAAGAGAATCAAAATTGAAAAGGGACACGGAAGCATGGAATAATACGGCCTCCTGCCTCCTGAATGGAAGGGAATTACAAATAAGCTTAATGGGAAAACAGTGGGAGTTACACACACTTAAAATGACACAGACTGTCCTGAATAGGAAGGCTTTCCTAAATCTAGACGTCGTCAGGTTACAGAAATATTTCTCCTCCTAAAACCAACCCTTTTTTCCCAAAGGGAAAAAGTATCTGTCCAGTAATAAGAATACAGTTACCAGCTATCAGTGCACCAGCTCGGAGAAATGAAAGGGATCCTGTTTTGGCCGTTGTGCTGAAATTATGTCCTCAGAATAAACCCTAATGCAAATAAAGGGGTGATAACTCAGGGCCTGTGCTGGGGCTGGTGTCACAGGCACCGGGACGATGCTGGAGGCACCCGCTGGCCCTGGGGCTCCCTCCTCTCTGCAGAGATCAAGGACAGTGCCTGGTGCAGGCAGCAAATCAAAGCTCGGTGATGAAACACACTGATAAATGAGACACCCGGGGACTTTGCTTGATTTTATTTGTGCTTCCTGTTCAGCAAGGGACAAGTAAACCAAGCGAGGCTCCATTCAGGGCTTTGCTTATGCAAGAAGTTAGGGGGAGAATTCCAGGGCGGGCAGAAGAGCCTGTAGAAAGCTACGGGAGGTAAAAACAGCGTGGGAAACGGCAAGAGGAGAGGACAGCACAGGGCAAAAGATCTGAAGGTTTGTTTGATGTATGTGTGCAAAGGACAAATATGTGAAAATACGCTTCTCTTTCAGTGATGAGTTTGGGAAATTGCTCTCTTTTTCTGAATGCCCAATAGATCCACCATTTTTTCCTCCTTTCAAAGGAAAAATAGCAGGCTCACCAGAGGTCAACAGATTTATGGCTAGCTTTAAATCAGTGCAATTTTGCCTGGAAGGTTTAGTTTTGGATGTATTCAGGATGGGGAATAAACATATAAATTATTCCAGTATGGTGGTAGTAAATAGTCCAGCAGTCTCAGAGCAATTTCTGAGGTGCCGTATCTCATGAAGTCTGATAAATTTGGCACATTCAGCTGCTGAGGTGTTTAGGCAGTAGAAATTCTCCAGAGTAGCTTCTGTGGTGACCAAGAGACACATTGACCATGTGTGACCCCCACCATGGCAACTTGGAGCTGAAGTGGTGGTGGGTTTTCATTACGGTCACAGTCTCCTGGTTTTGGCTAAGTGAGTTTGTGTGGTGCTGGGGAGTGCAGGCCAGCAGCAAGCGAGCATGCTGGATTATGTGGTCCTGAATTCACCAAGCCAGCAGGGATATGTGTCTGGAGAGCTCATTTATGGGTTGAACACAATCCCGAGATTTTCAGGGTTGCTGCTAACTGGCTTCTCCAAGTTCACGTCCCTTTGCAGATGGAGTGGTTTCAGTCCCCTTGCTGAAGAGGTGGGTATGTCTAAAATGATCACCAGCTCACTGCATTTGGGAAGTTTTAAACCATTGGGCAATGCTCCCTCCCTCTCCCACTGTCTGCTGTTCTCCAGTGAAAATCCTCTCTATTCCATCACTCTCAAATGTTTGTATCTTGAAAAAAACATCTTTCCATTCCGTAGTGTTTGCAAATATGACTCAACTTTACATGCAAAGTATCCCACAGCTTTTTTTCTATGAAACATAAGCATGATCTTTCTAATACAAAACTGAATTTTATCAAGGGGAGAAAAAAATATATCATTATGGGGTTCTCAATGTTGGAAAAAAACATCCCCATATCAGGTGCTGAAAAAAGCTGTCTGTACAGCCAGAACAGTGACTTTTGTGCACATCAGTAGAAATTAGAAACGGAATTGTAAAAAAAAGACTGTTCTAGAAAATATCAGCCCAGAAATACTGAGCAATACTGACTATATTTTCACTACTGCATCCTTATTCACTGAAATTGCTGGGAACTGCTTTCCAGGAAAAGGACTGTTTCAAATATTTAAGGGGGTTGAAGCACTGTCTTAAAACAGTCAATCAATCTACGCTGTGATGCTTGGATTCTGACTATATTTTATTTAAAAAGCAAAAAGATAAACACTGAGGAAACAGAAAGATCTGAGAGAAAAATGTAATTATGGAAGGCCAACTGTCAGTTATCCAAAATGCATTCAATTGTGGCAAACAAGGCTTTAAAATTGCCTCCCACCAATTTTCTCCCTATATTCTTTTCCTCTGGCTGCGCCCTATCTTTACACCGTCAGGGTACTGTAGTGAGGGAAAACTGATGATCTCTGTTGTCTGAACGCCACGTCCCTGAGGTTGGATAGAGCAGTCCCAACATCAGCCCCACATGGAAACACCACGTCGGACACGTTGCATGTGCCTAGGTCTTGCACATTTGATGTCTTGAACAGCAACGAATGATGCTGATGCTGCAGCCAAGTAAAAACACAGGATGCTCAGAAACTGTACATGGGACCTCCTTCTTAGTTAAAGTCCTCCCTGAGCACAAGGAGGTGCAAGATCAGCACTAGTCCTTTGTCTTTGAATTTCCCAGGTGAATTTCCCAGGTGTGCACTCCCCTGAGTGGGCACTCCCCTGAGCGGGCACTCCCCGGGGTGTGCACTCCCGTGAGCGTGCACCCCCCCCGAGTGGGCACTCCCCGGATTGGGCGCTCCCCCGAGTGGGCACTCCGAGTGTGCACTCCCCCCGAGTGGGCACTCCCCAGAGTGGGCACTCCCTGGAGTGTGCACTCCCGTGAGTGTGCACTCCCCTGAGTGTGCACTCCCGTGAGTGTGCACTCCCCGGAGTGTGCACTCCCCTGAGTGGGCACTCCCCGGAGTGTGCACTCCCCCGAGTGGGCACTCCCCTGAGTGTGCACTCCCCGGAGTGTGCACTCCCGTGAGTGTGCACTCCCCGGAGTGGGCAC
>JAUBOD010001086.1:377493-389657 GCA_032353885.1 Nothura maculosa | reverse complement strand
CACATCTGGCCTTGCTTCCCAGGCTGACAGATACCTCATTGCTAGGAAGATAGTGTCCCTGATGCTAAGAGGATGTTATGTCTTGTTTTGCAGTATGTGCCAGCGTAATCAAGAGGCAGCACTGGGGCAAGAGAGTCCTGTGTAGTTTTTGAGAGTTCTTTGTCTCCGCCAAAGACTGCTACATTGCAGAGCCTTGGGCATGTGCTTCTTCATGGGACTTTGTGAGGAGCAAATTACCAAACTCTTCTCTGTGCTAAGGGAGCTGCAGGTTCATGTCAGATCAGGACTTTAGAATGTGGAGAAAATTTTTGCATCGTGTCACACAGCACTTTGGTGCCATCCCAGCCTTCTGAGATGGTTGCGTTTTCTATGGGACTCTCTTCACAGTTAGACAAGCTAGGATTCAGAGGAGGGACCTTAGACTCCTGAAAATAATCCCTGTTCTTAAACCACAGGAGGAGACAGTGAGGCTGCAAATTTAAAATCATTCCCCAGGGCCACAGCCAAAGCATTGAGGCCTCCCAGACTACAGTTTGTAGATTGGATGGAGCACCCAGCAATTATCTACAGTGCTGAATATGCCATTTGAATAGGCCATATTGCTTCTATACATTAAGTTGATCTATTCTGACATAGGTGGGATACAGAGGAGGAGGTGAGAGTTCCTGGTGCATCACACAATGCAGATGTAGGTAACTGAGAACAATGTTGTCTTCTACAAAGCACTGCAGGCCACCTCGTCATCCTTCCCTCGCTGCTCCCCATTATGGGTAGATTGAAAGAGAGCACACTGCTTGCCTCCTGCTGCTCCTCCTGCTGTCTCTCTTTCATGCCAGAGGCGGCAATGCTGAATGTTGATGGATAATCAAAGGGAAGACACACGTGATGCTTCACGCTACCGGGCAATGTCGCAGTGCTGGGAAGCAGGCAGTCATCAACACTGCAAAACTCTCCGAGAAAAAACAATATCAGTGTCACTAGGAACACAACCTGTTCTTCAAGGCAATGTTTGGAGCCAGCTTCCCTTCCTTCTAGCTTCTAATGCTTCAGGGCTTGTGTTTAGATCAAGCAGTTATTGCAAGCAGCCACCTGAGAAAGCAGTCTCCCAAAACCCAGATCAATACCCAGGAATGCAGGATGGGAACATGAGGGTCCCCTCACGACCTTGACAATGGCTTCACCATCCAGCATTTTCTCCAGATTGACCTGTTTCTCCTCCCAGCCCTTGACAGGAGTTGCAGCATATTGACCAAGGATCAGCACCTGAGAAAAAGATGCTGCTGAAGTGCCCAATAAACTTACCTACTTTCTATATTGAAAGCAGCACATTTGGGGCTGGAAGGAAGTAAATTTTACTTACTACTTTCCTCTTTCCCAGAAGCAGGCAGCAGAGAGTTAAAGAATGAGCAGTTTATGGACCTACTTCAGTGTTTTTCATCTACCCCACAGGAGCAGCCTCCTATGGGGCTTGCCTGTATCTGCGTGACACCTTCATACTGTGACATCTCTCCTCTCTAGTTCTCTCTGCTCTTTTCCCCAGCATGGAAAAATGAGTTCCCAGCAAGGCAGAAACACTTTATGATCCCCCAAGAGCCCTCCGAGACCCCATAGGATTGTTGGGGTGATTTCCTTTTGATCTTGAATTCCTCCCTTCTGCTGGCCCAGGCACCATTACCCAGCTATTCCAGGCTTCTTCTCAGTGACTGGAGTTACTATGCTAGAACACAAGGAAAGAAAAGTAGAAATGAGCTACGAGATGAGTTTCATAGCACAGGGCTATGAAATGAGGCAGTCGAGCCCTGGCTCTGCATAGCCCTGTGCTGTTCAGCACCCTGGACTCCAGGGAACTGCCCATTTCTTCCAAGACTCTCCGCATTTTGTGCTGCATTTTTTGACAGGAAAGTATGATTAAGTCTGAATGTCAAACTGTACCGAAAGGCTGAGAAATAAACTCAAAGGAGATGAATGTAGTGAGACATGCTATTATTTAAAAATATCCTGGCTGATTTATGCACCTTCTGTAGCCCTTCTGCACCCCTTCACTAACGACTCTGCATTTATGAACTTCAATCTGCAGCTGACAGCAAGATGTTTCTGCTCTGAGGAGGAGATGAAGATTTCTGACACTGAACAGGGGTTCATAGGCATTTGTAAGCTCAACACTGTACTTTTCTGGCCATTTTCTACATTGACTGAGAAGCCAGTCAATGAAATGATGAAATATTGAAAGCAAACAGAAGAAAACACTTTTCTTCCATGCTTAATTAAACTGAGGAACTTTCTGCTACAAGATTATGAAGAATGAAAATTTAAATAAGTACATGAACGGATTAAGCAAATTTATGGAAGATAATGTTAAGTGGGGGCTATAAAATTGGATGATCTAGATGCAATTTCTGCTTAGGAAGTGACCCAATTTCAATTGCCATAAACTGTGGGGAGAAAGGGGAGAAGAGCTGCATGCCTGAGGAAGGATATTCCTCCTATTCAAACTCACCTTTAAGAGTCCATTACTTGCCTTTGCTAGAGGTAGGATTGCTCTAACTCAGAATAATTGTGTTTAAATTCCTGCTAGTCTGGTCATCTCTCCAGCTCCCTCCAGCACAGTAAACTCTTGACTCTGTGACTCAGCCGAAATTTGTAGCTTAAACTGCAGTGAAGTCACCCAGCATTAATATAAGGGTGTGCATCATGAGCAGCAAGAGGATGTTGAGCAGCACTGAGCAGTAACTTTGCAAGGAAAATTAATTATAGGACTCATTTTTTTTATTACAAAACCAGTTCGTTCTGCATATATAAACATTGTAAAATAAAACATAAAATTAATCATTAGAAGTGGATACACAGCAGGAAAAGAAAGGAAGTAAGGAGCAAAGAAGGGGGAGGTAATGTATCTGGAAAGATAAGCAGCTGGAAGATGAAAGAGGAAAATCAACTTAGAAAATAGATCTACAGGGGAAGGAGAGTGTCACAAAAATACGTTTGTGGTGCAAGTTCATTTGGTGACTAAAGCAGGTGGATTTAATGGTACCTGCAGAATTTCAACTTAAAATTTCAAGGAAGTAAACTTCTAATTCAGCATCGGCTTCTACAAATATCATGTGAATGGCCAAAGCTTGTATACATACCTAAACATATGCATATATATGTGTTTATAAACCTATATATATATCAAAATATGTGTTGTACATACATACACACACACAATTTTGCAGAGCTCTGGGAGAAAAATATTTTTTGTGAAGATATGAATGTTTGCTGTTGTTCTAAAAGGAAAGCCATTCATTTCATACGCTGACATTTCCTAGTGCTGCCAGAGAGGTATGTCACCAGAGGGATGTTACCAAACAAAGCTTGAGATTATGACAACTTTGAATGAAAGGTTTGGAAGAACAGAGCTTGATTGATGTGTAAGTTAATCTGAAATGAGATGTTTATGTCAAAAAAATAAAAAAAAAACAACACCAGTACAACAAATTTTAAAATTCAACCCTTTGTGACAACTGATGGGAATCACTTGAAATGTGCAGTCACATGCAGCATATGCTACAGCCTCAGCTTCCAGCTGGAGCGTGGCTGGTTTGGCACTTTGGATAGAGAAAGGAAATTAATTTATAGCAGCAAGCCTTTCTCTGACCTTTAAATATTGTATATCAAAATATGACATCTCATTATGTGCCTGTAAAAAGCTGGAGTCAATGATTGTCACTGTTAAAAAGCAAACAAACAAAAACCTTATTCCTTAAGTCAAGATGCATTTGAGCTCTCTGCCTCAACCCTTCCTCTGTGGAGTAAGGCAACTCAGTGAATAAAAACGTGCCCTTCCTTCTTAATTCACTCCAAAACAGGCATGATTAACACTAACCATTTATCACGGTGCCCTCTGCACCGTCCTGAGCAGCAAGGAGAGGGTGCAATATCACTTAGCAAGGAAATTTCAGCAAGGATGTGGCACACTTTATTAGGACCAGATCCAATTGAAACATTTCCATTTTCATCCCCAAACCACCCAAAGTAAAGCAGAGTATATCTAGCACTAGAACACTTCAAAGTGCTGTTTAATTGTATGAATATTTTAAATGTAACACGAGAGAGACGGATCCTCTGTGGCTCTCAATTAGCATAGCTCTACAAAGCCAGTACGATGCATACCAGTGAGGAATCTGGCCCCAAATGGGGCTTGAAAAACAATAGCACAGTGTTTAAATTCAGACTTTTTAGAATCCTTAAATATTTCTGCTCTTTCTCCTCCAGATGTTGAACTGTATTTAATTTTTGAACAATATTTTGGCCATCATCCCATCTCAGCAGAGCTAAATTGCTCGTATCAGGTGAGGATGCAGCCTAAACACCTGAGTTCACGAGCACTGAGAGCTCCTCTTGCACATTGCTTCCTGATATAGTTATTAACATATCAGCATCGAGATACCCAGAAGCATGAGATTAACCATTTCTGAAAGTCTTATCTCTCCAGACTTAAGTGGAACAGACCATTTAAATCCTAAATGTGTCAGTGGGCTTTTAATATAGGACAGCCACCTCATATCCTGCAGGCACTATACTGTGGTGTGTCGTCCCCAGAACTCTATGCGTTGGCACCAGCACAGTGAATGTCAAAATATGTCTTATTTAAAGAAATAGAACAAAACTCACACATGCTGCAAGGAGCTTCCTGCTTATTAGCTCAACATTCAGGATAGTCCAGACTAGTTCCCCATGTTGGTCATCGTCTTCCTCTGCAAAGGAAGAATGACAAGAATGGGCGAACCCCACGAGACGACACATCTATAAACCACTCCAGGATTCCTGTCTTTGATATATTCCTTCCTATGACATATTAGCATTAAAAAGAGGAGCCTGAAGCCATGATGAGGGTAAAATAGATTATTGGGCAAATACTCATCTTTCCTTTTATGTGGGAAACTGCCAAGTTCCAGGATCTTAATACGAAAAGATGCTCTTTGTAGGAAAGTATTCAGCAGAGAGGTTTACCAAAGCTACATTATCACAAGAGAAACCATTTGGATGATTAAAATCCCCATAGAAAGAGTCTGATTCTCTGTTTTTTTTCCAATAATTTCCATGGAACTCTATTAAATTTTTATAGAATCCTGGAAATTCCCTTTCTGTTGGACCCGCTGAGATTTCATCATTAAAGCAATTCCTGGAAGAGTGCTCTGATGCTGGAAGAAGAGTATAAAGTGAGTATTATATCCCTGAAGAGCTAAGACACACACAGAGTGTGTTCTCAGGGACTACAAACAAGTAACCTGAAACTGTAAAATGCTGATGGCACCATATCACTAAGTTGCTCTTCAGAGAACTTTGTGAAGTCTTTTGCTTGTATCAGTGATAATGAAAGTGATTAGCACAGTATGATTAAATTCCCCGTAGGACCTTTTTTTTTTTTTTTTAATAAAAGGTTGGAAGTTGGAGTTATCCTCTTTTACAATGAGTTTTGGATTATACTCTCTGAACTGCATAGTTTTATCTTGGAATAAAAATATTAACCCACGAGAGAAGCTGCAGAAGTTGATGGTATTATCAAGTCTTCAGGAACTAATCTAATATCTTCCCTTTAGTACCTTTTTTTCTTCATTTATAGGTCTTTAAAGTGCTACATAAATCTTAGTTTCACATGTTTTTTAATCTCTAGATATTCAAAGAACTATGAAGCACAACCGGCCTCACCTCAGCAAGCTCCAGCTCCCTCAGCCCCAGAAAAGGTAGGTGAATTAATTAGAGCACGAGAGGAAGAGATGCTTATATTTCTAAAAGAACATAATACATAAAACAACTTTCTCAAGGTTAGAATGAAAATCCTCACTCTGGGGCTGGCCGTTTTATTGCATACCCTTCCCTGCAGCAAAGACAGCCTCACAAGTGCAATGGAGTCTTGTGGTCTAAAATGGGCTTCATCTGCTCTGGCCTTTACCTAGGATGCTGTTTGCCTGAGTAACACTGGGTATGAGCTATAATCTTTCCATCAGAGCACTGGAGCATGGGGAAGGGGCTGGCTGGGCAGTGTGGGAACCAAATCTCCCAAGGCTTCTGGCATTTACAGCTAATCAATTATTTTGTTCATTTCGTAGTTCCATGTTTGCCTTTCAGGGAGACACATTTCTGTATGCTTTCCATGAAATGAGTACACAGCTGAAAAAGAACAACTTATTCTTTCCCTTCTGTCTTTCTCCGTTCCTGTCTACTGGAATGCGGGAGTAAAATTTGTCCAGAGATACAACAGGGAAAGAGTTCAAAGATAGTAGTTACATTGATTGCTATTAAAAAAATGAGGATGGTCTGTGTTTGAACAGAGGGTTGCACTAAGTGTCAGAGATGAACTTTTACCAGCTGGAAGTCAAGGGAAGCAGATCAGCCTGAAAACACTGTGAAAACCACCAAAAAAAAAGTGTATTGGTAGGCAACAGAACAGTGTGGCTGAGCATTGAGTCTAAGTGCTCAAAGTCATTCCCAACAAACAGCTCTATCCTCCTCCCACAAAGAGGATGTTTTTGACTGAAATATGAGGCCAACTCTGACAACGAGGTGTCTTGAAGGTGATTTTGGGATCGATCCCTCCCCAGCACCAGGCCAGTGGGCTCAGAAGAGCTGCAGAGCTCCACACATCTCAGGGTACTTGGTACCACCACATAAGAGGGATCCTCTTGCAGAACCAGAGCCTTGCTGCTGTCTGAATGAGGTTCTGGGTAGCCATAGATGTTTGCTGTATAGCTGCTGTAGGGTTTTAATGCATTTTTTCTTCCTAATAGTTTCACATGCCACTGACAGAGTTGCTTATTTAGCTCCAAGGCCTTTGAAGAATTAGTGTGCACCAGACCCACAGCGTTAACTGAACTCAGTGAAAGTTAATGGGTGTGAAACTGCATATATTAAGTGCTGGAAAAATTGATCTGGTGTCAGGTGTAGGAAATTATTACACAGCCACAGGGAATTATTTTGGGCAAACAACTAAAGGGAAGGACCTCATGCATGGCCTATTTCAGATGTGGGCTGGATCTGGTTCATCCTGTTAAAAGAAAGAGTTCACCCCACATGAGTCCTAAGGACTCCTGGTGTTGCAAGGCCTGAAGCTGCACCTCCCACTCTCCAGTTGTATTTCTTCTCCCGGAAAAGGAAGGGAAGGGCTAGAAATTTGGTTCTCATTTATCTCAGACTGGCAGCTTTAACATCCAGTGTCACCTGGGACTTCAGCTGCAGACCTAGGTGGCACCAAAGGAGTCACTCCGCTTCAGGCTCACCCTAAATCAAGACCCAGGGCAGACATGGCCTCCATCTCTGCCTCTCATCTTTCAGAAGATCTTTCTCCAGAAAATAAGTAATTAGATACGTAACTCCTAGCCCTGCTTCTTCAGATGAGATCCTGAGACTAGAGTTGCCTTCAGATTTACTACTGTCACTTTACAAAAAATTCCCCAGGGCTGAGGTCACGTCTGTTTTCCAGCAGTCACAGGTGACTTCCTGGCCTACCTCATGACCTTCAACATACCCTGCATGTTGAGTCCTGGTGCCACTCCCCAAAATAAAGAGCTATCTGCCTCCTAAAGTGACTTTCCTCTGAAAAGTGGTGACATAAGAAATGTCCTTTTTCTTATTTGGCTTTTTTTCTTGCAGGCCTTCAGTCATAGTTCCTCTCCGTGAAAGGGGATGGGACCCCTGGGCGAAGCTCCCTGTCTGATTTGGGACATGGACACCAGGCCAGAGCAGCGGGAAGCCATGGAGAAGGATAATGAGGACTGTTGGAGCATCCCTGAGGGAATTCCAAATGACAAACTGGTGGAAAATCACAGTGTGGTGCTTGAGACCGAAAGTACTTGACTTTAATGACCTAGAGTTCAGGAGCTTTGGCCATGCTGGGACACACGGTGGGACTCCTGCAGTGCCCTGTAACTAACAACATTGCTCAATCCCAAATGAGATTACTAAATCCCAAACAAGATTGCTAGATCCCTGATGGCATTGCTAAATCCCTGCCTCCTTTGCACTGTGCCTTGTACCAGCGCGATATGGGAGTAAAGCTTTCAGAGAGACACATGGAGTAAGACGCTTTCTTCCTACCCAGACACATATTCAATAATTTTCAAAGCCATACAGATTGAAATTTTTGTTCATATTGTGATCACAGCATTGTTTAATGCCCAAATGAATTTCTGCCCAAACTGCAGGATGAAGCAGGCTTTTCAAAACAAAACTGCATCCAGTATCCAACTTCCCTGCCTTTAATATTAATGCCTGATCTGGTCTACTTACTTGTGCATTAAATTTTAAGGCACAAAAAATTTGATGGCAGGGTCCAATAATTGTGGGTTGAGGAGAGGAGGGATCTACATACACTTTTTGGAGGAATGTGTTTTTGTGTTTGAAAACAAGTAGTTTTCGCCATAAATATTTGTATAAAGCTTTGCCAATATGAATATATTCTTTAGATACCATTTTCACCATTTGGTTTCTGAGAATTCAGCCTCTATTGTTATTCATCAGGGCTGCCACTTCCCATTCTCTTGATTTCTACTGCAAAAAATACGTCTCTTAGGAGGCAATTATAAAGCCTTTCTTAATATTCTTAAATGTTATTGGATGCCTCTGCAAAATAGTTGTTAGATCTCTCAAAAAAATCTGAAGATTTGCTGTTTTGTATAGAGTGTTTTGCTTGTAATAAATCAGATTAACAAGACTAACTAAGCAGAGTTTAACTCTTCCTACTGTGACTTGAGACTTTCCTAAACTACATGCACTGCACTTTTCAAGCTGTGCCAGCTCTTTTTATCTATTAACTGAAAATGAAATAGGGGAGAACTTCTCTATAGCACACTTTCTTCCACAAATCAGTATGAGGAATGAGCACAGCATCTGGTAGCAGTGTCCTTACATACATCTCCTCTCTTCTAATACCAACGCTTAGATTAACAAAAGTGGGTGGGAGCCCAGAGTGAGGGAGTTTGGGTGCTTGAGTTCAGTGCAGCTACCCTCAAAACTCTCCTCAGTAAATGTGATTTAACTGGCAAATGCCTGTGTTTTGCTCTTGCAATAGCACAAGGCTGATGCTGTGTGGGAAGGCAGATCAGTGCCTTTTTTCCTCATTTTCAACTTGGATTGTGGCAGCAATTGCAATGAGGAGGGGCTGTAATCCAGCAAACCTTCAATTCAGCTCAGGGAACCATCACTGTGAGCCTGGAAAGAGAAGATTCACCCTAATTTAGCAATATTATCAACCCAAATTAGGGATTTGGGGCTCTGGAAAACAGGGAGGTGGCAGAAATATTGCTCTCTAGCATTTCCTATTGGCAGGGCTGTGCTTGGCAGGAGAGAATCTTCTTAAGAGGATTCTCCCTCACCAAACCAGGGCAGTATGTGTTTGAAAGGATCTGCATGGACAAGGATCTTGGGCCCTGGCTGTGCACAGCAAGCTTATAAACATGGCAATTACAGCTAAATTTGACCAGTCCTTTACTAAGAATGAGCACTCAGCACTTGCACGCAGCACCTGGAGTATTTAACATTCTTTGAGCACTGAACAGCACAATTAGCTTGTAACAGGGATGTCCCAAGTTTATAAAAATGATAAATAAATCAATACCCTACTACCTCTTCTCATCTGTGAAAATGAAGAATGATATCACTGCATTTAATAGCCTGAGATGAAAAAGAGCAGAGAATCACATCTTGGAGAAGGCACATTAAACATATTGCCATTACACAGGCCTGGAGAGAGGCCAGTAGAAATAAGGTAGAACTAAAGAGTTAACAGCGTGGCACCAATTGATTTGAATGGGGCTGAGATTTCATCCTGCATCTTTCAGAGCACAGAGCTCAGAGCAACAAAATACCTGCAAGATTACCTCTCCAGAGAAGCACTGTTTTTATAAATTTATACATACACACACACATATATATGTATATAAATGTGCATCCCTAAGAAGACAGATGTACAAAGTTTAGAGCTGGCATTTTCAAACAAGCCAATCTCATTGAAATTCCTAATGGATTTGTGTTCCCAGGTATTCTCTCAAAAAGCCTGCCACTGTCAGAAGAGTAGTGAAAGGGAGGAGAAGGCACAATCTATATCCTAAATCAAAAAGATCTCAGAAAATGAGCTGGCCAAGGAACAGCAGAAGAGAAATGGGGCATATGATGGAAACCCATCAATCTGTCCTCAGCAACCTTGAATGTCATGATTGTCAGACACCTTTTAAAAGAGCTGGACCTCTGGTTTCCTTTTTTTTTTAATAGGAAATGAGAATTTAAATTCAGGAAATGAATTGAAAACCTCAGTTGAACTCATACCACCCCAGACAATCTTAAATATTCATAGGGCTCTTGCACTTTAGTCATGAGGCTAAATGAGGTGGCCATGGACATTCAGGCATCTCTGCGTCTCTATAGCTCAAGAGATGCTCTGGGGATTCAGAAATCAGAAAGTTGCTATTAGGAAATTTGCATAAATTATGTTATCCCCGTTGCCTTTGCTGGACGTCTGACCAGTGATGTGTGGAAAGGCTGAGCCTGTAATTTAACACAGGGCAGTTCGAACGGCAGACACAGCTGGACCACATCTGAGCTGCTGATCCTGCCTCGACCTTGCCAAGGTTGTAGCCCTGGGGTACCTCTCATGCTCATGTGGATGGTTCTGCCCATCTCCTGGAAGATGAGCCCAAGGAGGTACAAACAGGGAGAAGGTGGCAGTAGAGCAGCATGCTCCCTGTTGGCTTGCACCTTATCCTCATGCCCCTGAGGTCAGTGGCAGGACATCTATAGCCTCCAAAGGAGAAGCCAGATTTCTGTTATGTGTCAGAGTCCATCATTTGTTTCCTCAATTACATAGCTACAGGCAAGGATGAAAATAAAGTGATATTGACTGTCCAGTGTATTTTTCCAAAATAAAAATTGGTGACTCATTACTGTCATCTAAAACTTTCTGATAAACTTAATAGCAGCTGCAAAATCTTTTCCTTTGGGCATAGAAAGCAAGTGAAAAGGTTAACTCAGAAAAATACCACTTTGCTAAATAATCTTTCAAGGGTTTTCCTCTGCCTTCTATCTCTCACTGAGTCTGTGTCATCTCGCTTGTTCAATAATGGCTCAACCATCACTAATGTAGCTGGCAAATGCTGTGCCATGCTTCCAAAAATGCTCCAGGCCAAGCCTGGCCATGACGAAGCTCACTGAGAGCAGGAGAGTTAGAGCAGCTGTTCATTTGACCTATGTATTATTTTTAAACATACAATTGCAAATCTTATCTTTTCTACACATATGGCCTCTGTACAGAAAATGTTCTTTGCACCGAGGGAACCTCCAGGGGCAGAGCATTAGCTGCCAGCAAATAATGCAAATATCATAATGCTTTGTCACCATAGCATAATCCAAATGCAAAAGCAATAGTTGACCCAGAGATATTTTTTAGCTTCTTTAAAAAACAGATGATGAAAAGCTTCTGCAGGAACATCCAAATAACAAACAGTACAATTTAAATAAAAACTATTTGTTGCAAAAACACAGCCAATGAAGCCTAGTCCTCCAAAACTCTATACCAAGTCTTTCAGTTTACCAAATTTTCGCATTTCCCTTCAAAAGTACTGCCCCTTGACCATGAGTCTTTGGATAATCTCCACCCATAGGTAAATATTTTCAAAATATTTCTATATAATCTATCACCCAGAGTGTCTCAGTGTAAGCTAAGGAACTCTAGAGAGTGATTTGGAGCAGGAAACAAATACTGCAGAGACATGAACTGCAGAAAACCGGAGGCAGCTAAAGCAAAGGGACAGGGGATGCAAATACCTGGATGATGTCAAAAGCGCCTAAGACATTTAACAGATTCCCTCTGGGCAGCAGGACAAGGTGCCAATCCAGTGCTGTTCTTGAGAATGCAGTATTGGTTTGGGGGCTGCGATGTGAATTCCCAGGAGACACGTCATGTTACGTTTCTGAGTTCATATATATGATGATTTGATTGAAGCCAGAAACGCAGCCAAAACTGCTGAGCTTCATCCAGTTATGAGGTAAACCAATGTAAAATCCACACAGTGCCTGGAATTCTGAGTCAAAGGTCTGAATTTGTAAAAGAAAGCAAACCCAAGGGAGCTTCCTGAAGCTTCAGGTTTACCAGGGTTTCTGACACTGCAGACGTAACTTCAGATCTTCAGATC
>JAUBOD010001086.1:343317-362169 GCA_032353885.1 Nothura maculosa | reverse complement strand
AAGCACCCCGTTGAGGTGGGGATGATGCGGATGCTCGGGAATGCCGAGCACTTGCCTGTGCCTCTGGAGCCTCTCAAATCCTTCTGGGACTACAGGTATCCCTAAGGCCAAGATTTACCTGGTGCCAACACTCAGCAGGCTGCAGAGCTCCCGCAATCCCCTTGTAGATGGAAAAGGGGGTCCCAAAATTAAGGGAGCCAGATCAAGAACAGCCTGTGCCTGTAATCAGCAACCTTTCCTACGTCTTTCTCTTCTACCCAGTTAGATATTCAGATATGATCTAGAAGCAAATGGCTAAGTTGCAACTGGGGAAGCACAGCTGATTTTGGGGGGCACATTTGGGTTTGAGGCTGAAGGTGCTGCCCGTGCAGCACCCTGATCAATGAAAGAGGCACCACAGAGCACATGGAGCATGGGAATGATGCTCCTGACGGCAACCAGGGCTTGGATTGCCCGGCGAGGGGAGACGAGAAAGGGCTTTTTGCAACCAGGGAGAGTTGTTCTGTTTTTAATCTATACCATCAACCTAAATTGCACATATTTGCAGAACGATACCTCTGGAGCACGTTCACATGTCTAATATTAGACCCCATCTGAGCTGCTCTGAAGTGTCTCTGGAGCGCTCCCTGCCTGTCTATATTTACTCCATACAGAACCTGAGCTCCTAAACTCAGGTGTGCTGAATCATGCCAGAAGCACACGTCTAAAGGCAGCCTAAAATAGACAGTGTGAATGACTCCTTCCACAATGACTCCATCCCACAGCATCCAGAAGGAAACAGGAATCTTGGTTCAGGGAAGGGAACACGGGATTTCGGTCAGGATTCAAACCAGGCAAGTGGGATGGGGGCTTGTACCTCTTGTGCATTTGCTAACATGACACTTAACCCTGTGCTTACAGCTCTCACCCCATCCCATGGATAGGGCCAGAGATCACCTCCTCCTAAATAAAAAACAGCACACGAGCAGTGCATCGAGTGCACTCCAGCTGCATGAACGAGCTGACACACATCTCAAGTCACAACAAAGCCTTTGCCTCCCACACACTTTTTCACTTTTTCATTTTCTTTTTTTTTTTCTTTTATTTTTAAACCAGCCAGAAACAAACACTGAGCGCAGCACATCCCAGAGAGCCCCTGCAGCTGGAGAGCTGGAGAATAGGAATAAGAGGCTTTCCTGGCTGCACGCAGGGAAGCTCTTTGAGAAGAAATCAAATTATCCTGCATAAAGAACATTCACTGAAGGAGTCTCCTTCTCCTTGGAGGACAAGCAAGATCACATTATTTCCTCAAAAGATTCTTCTAAAATCTTTATCTCTAATTTTCATAAGAGAAATACTGTCTGGGTATTCTGGTCTAAGTGAATATGGGAGGCAACTTATGACATAACTCAGGAATTCCTTTTAACCTGCTACTTGCATTTGGGATCAAGCATTAAGTGAATGCTTCTCAGGGAATACAGACTGCGTGCTGGCCAGTAGAGGCAACTATCGCTCTTACGTACATTAACCATAGGGAAGCAAAAGGACTCTTCTGCAGAATGCATTGCATTAATAGCAAGTTTCCACCAGAGCTGAAAGACTGGGCCCTTAATATAAGTGCCCAGGAACCAGCAGCCGTGGCTATTTGAGAAGCACTCTGAACTGTATAGAAAGCTTGCGGGAAAAGAACCTCCATTAGTACCCATTATGCTGCAATTTATGGTAGGGGTTTAAAATAGCAAAAATTAAACAGTTCTATTTAATCTACAGTCTAAAGAAAGGCACAAAGACTTTGTGACAAAATTATAACTGCTCAGATTACATTTACAAGAACTGCAACGGAGCGTTGCTTGCATTTGCCAGCTCTGCTTGCTGACAGGAGCGAAACTGAGACAATTTCGCTATTTGCAGAGGTAAAGAATACCCTTTTGGCAAGACGTGTTTACCAGCTCTATGTAAATGCTACTCAAGAGAAGCAACTGAAAACCTCTTTTGATTGCTTTAAAACATAATTTTTGGTCTGCAGCACATTGCACTTATCGAAGTACTCAGTGATGATAAAGTGGGTCTTAGGGCAAGACCAAATAGAAAGAGCCCTTTTTAATCTGAACACAGGAACGATCTCTGTTCATGGCTACACAGGCTGCTTTCAGGCAAATGATAATGAAATACATAAATACTGTAAAACAAACACAATACATTCAGAGTCTTCTAAACTGTAGAGAGCTTTCAGACTTCCTCAGCTCCCTGGTGTAATGCATATAGAACATGCCCTTCTATACAGTGCTACCTCCATGTACTCACACCGCTGTTAAACGCAACATCTCTCAGAACATCTTCCCCTTTCACCTGGGTTCCCATCAGTCTCGGATTCTGTAAAACACTAGTCTCTTTAGGAGAAAAAAATATTGCACTTTTAAAAATGCATAAAAATTGAACCACGTTCCCATAACTCTGCCAAATGGTTTGTTATTTAAAATAATACTTTCCAAAAAGTCTTTTTTCTTTTTTTTTTCTTTTTCTTTCCTCCCCACAGCTATGGCATTCTCCATCAGGATTCCACCAGGATGTTCTTCCACAGCAAATCCATTACAGTTTTACCCACAGACCTTTGAAACGCAGCACGAGCTACCTCAAATACGCACAGGTGGGAATCACAGCTCTGTCCGTGGAGTCAGGATTTCATCGTACAAATGGGAACCACAATGACCAGAATAACCGTACACGCTGCTGCTGCTATCAGGGCAGCTATCTTGCAGACCTTGGCTCTTCTGAACTCGGCTTCTTTGCGTTTTAACAAGGAATCATAGCCCGGGGTGTAAATGTCTTCCATCCAGTATTCTAAGTTGTTTGGGTTTAAAGACTCTTGAGTCTAAAAATTAAAAGGAAACAGTTGTTAATTGTCTGGGATTTGCCATTAAACAAATAAATAAAACACATGTGGCCTGAAGGTCTCCCAAGTGTATTTCATGCTGCTCTTGGGATACGGATGCCCTGGTATTCCTCAGCTCAGTCTCTCCTGCTCTTAATTCCATAAGGCTGCTGAAAACTACAGCAAAATATTCCAAAAATACAAACTCCTAAAACCATATAATTCTGCTGCAAAATTCCTCAAGTATTTCTGGTCTCCTGAAAACTTTGTCAGCTTGGGTGGCCTTTAAATAAAGTCTCTTTAATCTGCCAGACAGCAGGGATGTCAGCAGCTACCGGTCTGCTACTGCTTTTTAAATTATTAAAGCCAGCTAATGGGAATGGTTCTTAACAAATACTCCTTATGAATTATGTTTTACAAAGATAACCCTCATTTTGCTGCCATAACTTGCTTGCAAAGGCAGGTCTCATATTCCTTTTGCATTTTTTTTATTCCACATCTTCCCTCCACATCGATGGCTGACAACGCTGTGTGCAGTATTTTGAGTCCTGCAACATTTACGCTTGCAGATGATGCTGTGCCACACGTAGATATTAAGATTCACAAATTTTAAGTGCAAAATGCACAGGAAACAGCAACAAGAGGAATTTGTCAGAGCCCCAAACACTCAGGAGTCTCGGAGCAGTGACCATTAATCCAAGGCCTGGCCCAATCCTGCACCCAGGTGATGTCCTCTTCAGCACATCCAACACTGTCTTAAGTATAAAACAATGAAAGACTTAGCCCTCTCATTTCACAAGCTAACAAATAGAAGGTAAAGAGAATCTGAGCTGACTATAGAATGATACATAATGTGGGAAGCTCCATCAGCATCTCCTTCTGAATGCTTTACCTTTAGTCTACTTTTTTTACCCTTCTCCAAGCTCTGAATTTCTACCTTGCTTTTTTTTTTCCTTTCACCCTTTCTGCAAGGGAGAATGGGGAGAAGATGGGAAAAATCTGGACCCCAGGTATTACATTGTACTTATCAGAAGGAAGAAAACAGAAGAACATTTTGAAAACTCTTTTAAAAACATTTTGAAAAAATGACAGCATTTTCTTGAAGCTATCTCCTGTGTCTGATGCTCCAAAAGGCCATTTCTTTCAAAAATGAAAAAAAGATTTCCCATAAAAATGGTCCAATGCGAACAGTCTAACACACATCTTCCCCACGGTCCTTATGGGCTTGATCCAAAACTCATTGGATTCAGCACAAAGAAACTCCTGCTGACTTGAGACGGATTTGAATAAGCCTTTAATTGGCTAATTCAGATTTTGTGGCCACAAGCTACTGACTGGAAACTTGCTTTGCCTGAAAGCAGTATTTGCTTTATGTACGGAACTCCTACAAGAAGTGATTTTATAGCTACCCCAGAATAAACAGCTAAAATTAAGCAACAGTTTTACAATCATTTAATAGAGATCTCAGAGTGCCAGCGTGCTGAAACACAGCCCATCAACTGAGTCTAAGATTGCACTGTCTATCTGTGAACAACCTTCTCCAGCCATTGGAAGAGTAAACTGAAAAAAAAAACCACCCAAAAGCTCATTCTTCCCCAAAGGCATTGGAAAATAATCTCATCATAGGTGCCCATCACACAAGGAGCAATGCAAAGAGATCTCCTATATACACCTGGGATGAGCTCTGGTCTCACTGTGACTTTGTAACTTCCTTTTCAAATGAGCCTGGCAAATTGGCCGGTCTTCTTCCAAGAGAAATTTTAAATAAACAGGGAAAATAAAATAAAAAAGCCATGCTGTGCTCCAAGGAAATTGTAATTTGGACTCACTGGTTGGGTATTGACCTTTTTACTACTTCAGAAGGAAGATGCATTATTAAAAAGGTCCATTACTGTTAATCAGCTTCCTTTCCCATTTCATTGCCAGATGTAGGAATGTTCATTAAAGCATAATGTATTTACTTTCAGTTCTAATAAACTTAATCGCTAGGAAAAAAACCCACACATCAGTCTCTGTCTATTTTTTAAGTTTGTCAGTAAGCTCTATTGTGAAGTCTAGACATGGGCTTTGCCGAAGAAATGCATTTCTGAGTCCTTTGAAAGGGAGAGAATCAAACTGGTAAAGTTTTATCACCTTTATCCTAAAGATAAATGATGGCAATAAAGGCGATTTCTCCGATTTGCTCGCAGTCATGTAGAGCTGTTTACATGGAACGAAATGGCCCTACAAGGACCAGATGGAGCACAGTTCTCCCAGGGGAGCTTTGCTTCCAAATATCACCCCCCTTGTTGCCTAAGCACTGCAGGTAAGTGATGTTTTTGTGGCTGCCTGCTGCAGAGGTAACCCTTGCAGCCTATTTCTATTCTTGCGTATAGGCTAAGGATAGGATCCTTGACAGGGATAGGAATTTAGCCATCTTTCTGGGACACTTGAGTCCCAAGGAGCAGTGGGCAGCCATGGTGAAATGCAGCTTATTCTTTGCACTACTCTATTTTTTAGAGCACTTTAGCCATAGCAATAAACAGGGGATGGTCTGGCCAGATGTGAGGCAGGGGGTGAATTTGCAGTGCCCAAATTCTTGCATGAATATCCATGGGAGTTACACTGTAGTATGGGTCATCATTTTAAGCTTAAACCAGCTAATGTGGGTTCAGGCAATGGCACAGTGCTTCTGCTTGGGCTGACTCTAATGCTTCCCTATGGCTTAGTCTGATAGGCTTGGAGCTGGGCTAGGGACCTCAAAGCTGTGCAACCTGAAAGGAACAGATCTGCAGAAACAATCGGATCCCAATATCTATCCATTTGCCTTCATAGGAACAGGGGTACCCTGGACTAGCTCTAGTCTGGCCCACTCATCTTTGGAAGTGCATCATTTGCTCTGAGAATGCGCCATGTGCTACAGTTTCAAACAAACTCGACTTGCTCTCTTGGAGACCACTCAGCATTGTGAACCAAAGCTGAGCACATGGGAACCATCAAAAGATTCATCTCAACAACACACTTGAAACTGAACTCAAACACTAACAAAACACACAACTAGCTGATCTGCTCTTCTATAGTTTCTAATAATCATTTTAGGAATGCAACAGTGACTTGTTTCAATAAGCACTATGGTAAGTCCACAAATATTTCATGGTTATGTTGCTAGTGAGATGGAAAAGCCCTAATATTTGCATTATCCAAGAGCATTTCAGAAAGAATTATAGAAGAAAAACTAGAAATGCCAGATTGTGCAGCACTCAGTCTTACTGTGCTCAGGGACTGGTTCGTCTCCCCATCCCCTCGTTCCTAGTCTCCTCCCTAGAGCTACCAGCACAGCAATGTCTTGGCGGACATCTCTACCACAGAATGAGCGGAGGGCAAAAACTCTGTCAAGAATCACATTTCAGCAATCAAACACCCACATGTTTTCTTTATCGCCGGTCAGAATGGATGAGGATCAGCCAGACTAGAGGCTCAAAACTACACAAGCTCCATCTTGAGCTATCCAAATCCTCTCTTAAACACACATCCTGGCAACATCTATTTGTGATCAAGCCATTCAAATGAAATAAATGCGACTCACTTGTAGATCCAATGCTGCAATTTTGCCTTTATCCCCTGAGTTCCTTGTGTATTCCTCTATGGTCCACGATGGTTGGGCACGTTTCACTTCAGCCAGCTCCGTCAACCTCATGTCTGTGTAGAGAGGGTTGCTTTTCATGTGTGACTTGAGTGATGCAGGGTATGGATGAGGACTAAAGACTTGTTCAATCAAGAAAGCATCTTTTGGCTGTTTAGAGAGTCTATGTGGCTGTGGGATTTCATATTGCCTGTCTGCCTGCAACAAGGTTCAAAAGAATTTGAGAGAAGAAACAGCACTATGAGGAGGTTAAACACAAAGGACAGAGCTATTAAGTTTCAAACACACCATACAATAATGCTTAAGTTGTGGCAAGGAAAGTATCAGATAGAAAAAAAGCTTTTGGATGGCCTTAACCCATTTGTCCACTCTCTTCTCACAACCAGATAAACACAGACAAGCACTGTTCTATGTTCACCATTATCTGAACACAAGTGGATGCAGCAGTAGAAATTTAGGTTTTGGACTGATTGCAAGTTATAGAACTATTCTGCAGAGGGCTAGGACAGTCACAAAAGCCTAAGTAATCTGGAAAAGCTAAGAGCCCCATTGAGGCTTCTGGATTTCTGCTTCCAGAACATGAACAAATCATGAGGGAAGTCATCAGGTAGCACCCCATTTACACATCCCCACCCATGGAACTAATCCAGTGTCAGACATAGTCCATCACGGGAATGAGGAAGGGACTTGAATAGTCTACATTTCATCCTGTATGGATAGATCTGCAGAAGTGTCATGGTTTGTGTTTATTAAAGGTAATCTCGTCTGCCCTTCCACAACACAAGATTTTGTGTTCCTTCAATTACACTCGTTTCCATCCAATCTCTACCTCTCCTTCAGTTCTCTGCCCTTCATCCCCCCTCCTGACAAGGACCTTGTCACATGGTCCTGATCCACACACAAACCCAGTGGATCCCCTCTCTGCCCTCAACCTCTCTACTGGGCTCGCGTGTCTGCAAAACAGAAGTAGCCTCCTACACCATCCGCACGTTAAATGGAGCAGCAATCAAAAGGACAGCCAGAGGGGCTATGCAATTTCTGAAGATGGCAGCGGTCATTTATGAGGAGAGATGAAGAGAGTTTTTCTGAGCAACTGAAAGGAGACCACAACTATGTTGCTTTCCCAGAACAAGGGGAAGAGGAGATTAAAGACCCATGTAAATGACCGTGACAGTCAGATAAGGAAAACATGATTACAGTTTGTGTCTCCTGCTGCATGCACAAGGGTTCTTTTCTGGAGAAATTCATATCCATCTATTTATTATGTTGCCTTTTAAATATGCACATACTTCTCTGATAAAAGCAGTCACAATGGACTTTCAAAACCGCTCCCTCTGAAACAATCACTGGAGAATTTCCGATTGTAACAATTTTCCTTGCATTCTTTTCACTAAGTTAATTACTTAACCTCTCTTTTATCAACACTGACAAGCACTCTCTTCTCCCCAAAATTTTACTCAAATTAGCCCCTACCCTTCTCAAAAGAGAAGTGCTTTTAGGAAAGCTGACCATATTGCAGCTGCCAAGGAAGAATGTATAGGTATAAAATCCCTCAATTATGATAACAATAAAGACAGGCATAATATAGCAGGGCAGAGTATTGCCATGCCCTGAGGCTTGTGACAAGTATGGAAGACATTCATAACAAACGCTTAAGAATGATCTAGTTTTAAGAGTTAAAGTTGAGATTACCTCTTTAGATTTCCTGTGCCAGTCCTTATTTTCTCCTCCATCTCTCTCCTTCATCTCCTCTTCTGTAATGCCAACTTGGTTGGTATAAGTAATAGCTCTCCAGTCTCGGGGAGAGTTTGAAATACTTGCTATTTTGGATTCGGTTGCACTGTTTTCCTCTGTTAATGATCGTGATGACCTCCTAGTAAACAAGCTTTTTTTTAAGGCTTTTACTCGAAGACTCTCACTATTACTCCCACTGGCATCTGAACAGCACCATTCTGGGTTATTCTCCAGCTTGCCCCCATGAGGAGTGTTGTGGCACTGAAATATCTGTGGCGAGTTACTCTCATCTGATGCAGCATCGCTTGTCAAAGAATTCAGATCTATTTGCACGCTGACCTTCTCCGGCTGCTGAATTTTTTGATCCAACTTGCTTAATTTCCCCAGGACTTGGGAGATTTCTTCTCGGACACCCGAGAGAGATTCCAGTTTCTTTTCTATTTCGCCAATCCTCAAAACTAATTTGCAGACACTCGTTTTCAGTTCATCATCCGTATTACTGATGTCTGCCCGAACCACTTTATCTAATTTGCTACTGACATTCCCGTTGGAGATTTTAGTCAAATTATGCTCAGGTGAGCTCTCACAGTCAGATTTATGTACCTGAGACAAGGAACCAGTGCTGTTGTAGCATGAAGACTGCATCACTCCTGTAGACCCGCAGATACTCATATCATCCAAAAAGCGGAAAATGTCGCTGATATCATCACTCACAATTTCAGAGTCATCATCCGACTGCTTTAGGGAGTGTCGTTCTCCATACTTGGCTTGGCTCGTTGCACACAAATCCTTGCATTTTTTGTGGTCTAGAACTTGCTGCTCCGTTTGCGTTCCAACACTGGTGGTTCTGTCAATGCTTAGGATTTGAACAGAACTACAATTAATACTTTTATCCTTAAACTTTTTGACTGGTTCATGTTTCTCCACATCTAGGATGGAAGGAATCTCCTTGGGTTTATGCCCGTTTTGTTTCATGGCATAGTTTGGCAGAATTGGTTGCTGATCCTTGGTGTTTAGATATGACTGATGCCTGTCAGCTGAAGGGAAATTTGGAGATGGGCTGTTTGAGCTCTGGTATCTCGGCTTCTCCTCAGACTGTTTCCTATTAAAAAATGACCGTTCAAAGTCCGGTACCTCCTCGGTATTTAAACTCCAGCTTTTAGCTGGCCAGGCAGTTTGTTTGCTTGGCTTTCCAGCCCACTTTTTTGTGTCCTGGGGTCCGAGAATAGTGGTTGGGCCAAAATACGTTGAAGCTTGAAGATCATCTAAACTTTCGTGTTTCGCTCGTCTTTTGTCTGGTATAGGAGAATACACAGGATTCAAGTACTGACTGCTGTATGGCATTTCAAAACTGTGGTTGAAGAAAGCCTGCTTAGAGCTTTCTTTCCTGTTCTGAGCCTCTCTGTGCTCTTCTGGCTTGTTATTGGACGGTATTAAGTTGGGAGATATGGTAATCAGGTTATGAAAGTCTTCTTTGAATATATTTCGTTTCTGGACACAAGACTGCATCACAAACGGCTCATCGTTTGAGATGAAGGTCTCTTTTATACCTGCACTTATAGGCAAGGAATCCTGGTCTGAAATCGATTCGTTTTCAATGTTCATTGGGAAGTATGTGCTCTGCATCTCGCATGGTGGAGATGTGGCAATGGAGTAGGACGCGAGAGCCTGCAGCCTATCCAGGGAGGCCGCACGGCCCTTCATCTCCTTATTCACACCAAGCAAAAAGTTGGGTTCTGATGAGGGTACAAATTGCTGGCAGTCTTTACATTCCATCTTTCTACATTTCGAAGACCTCCTGGCTGAAAAGCCTCTGTTAAACTCCTGGTCGTTGAGCTCACAGTTGGGCACGCAGTCCGCCACGTTGCAGATCTCTGTGTCAGAGCGACACGACTCAAATGATTCTTTCTTCTTTACTTTCTGCCTTGCAACTGGAAGTTTTTCCTTGGCCAGGCCTCCGTTCATTTGTATAAGATTGAATATTGTTACTATATCTGCTGCAACCATGATTTTCTTTGATTGCTGATTGTTTACAGTGCATCTCATTTTATCTTTGAACAAAGTCGCTGGGAAATTAGGATCGAGGCAAGCTGTGTAGAACAGCACGCTTCGGAGCTTGGCCAACTGGGACAGATCAAACCTCGCACACAGGGACTTGCAGAGATCCTGATAAGAAACCGTGTTTTGCTTCGTGTCCAATTCTTCCAAAATCTTCACCAGGAAGAGCGAGGATTCTTGGTTGGTCTCCATGGCTCACAAGTATCTTGTTTCTTAGCCTGGAAACCGTGTTCTGCTTCTATGATAATACAGAAGAGTAAACAAAACAGATTGTAAGTCACACATAGATAATGCTCAGGACTTTGTATTCAACCACAAAGTTCACCTGTCTACCTAGCCATAGGGTCAAGACTTTGGTTGTATATCCCACCCTTGCATTTCCAAACTCCAAAGCTGCAGTGCTAGCATGGATGAAGTCAATGATGCTTCAGTGGAATCAGGATTTTATCCAAGGAGGCTCATTTAGGTCTGTGAGTCTGTCTACTAAAGCAAGCAAACAAAACACAGCAGCAGCTTAGCAGGGTTTGAACTGATTTCCAATATAGTCACAGCCCACTTGTCACTGGGTTTTCACAAAACGTCTCATGAACACACAGGAGGCTGCAGTACAGATGTGTCAAACTGGCAATGACAGCAGGACCTGCTCTGGAACCAGGAATGATCCAGTTCACCGTGACAGCCCCAGCTGTTCTCACGTTTGACTGCAACGACTCTCGCAAAGAATTTCTGCAATAAACTTTTGACATGTTTTGGGGATTATCTGAGCAGGTAATTACCATCTTACATACTTGAAAGTGTTATTTTCTCCTCTAGCTTAAATTAGCTCTTCTAGAAAGCATAATGCCTTTTATTTTATTTTTAAATTTGTTTGCCTGAGTTTGATTCAGAAATGGAAGATCAGCTCTGTTTCATCTGAAAATGCGAGGGAGTGAGGGAGACCCATTCCAGCAGTAAGTACAAAACTTAGAAAAGAGCAGAGAGAGTTAAAACAAAAAAGCCTGCTGAATCTTGAAACCAATCCAGCAGATGCTGGAGTGCTGACTGTGAATCAGGGTGGATTTGAAGGCTGAGAAATACCAAGGACAGAGAATATCTCTTCAGCAACACGCTCCCAGAGAAACCCAGGGAATGTAATGCCCTTAAATGATGGGGCAGAGGTGAAGAGCAAAGGCTGCACATTTACATGGAAAGCAAGAACAGCTCGAGCAAGCCCAGCTAACACAAGCAAACATACACGGAAGGATATGAACCTGGTGCTTTTCGGGTTGAGATCGGTCTCTAGCTATCATAGATTGGGAAAAGATGCTGATGGAAGGCAGGTTATTTTACACCTGCCTACTGTGAATATTCCTGTCAGCATCTCTGCTGCTGGGTACTAGGAGAGACAGTTCACGGGACTAGACAAAACATGGGATGATGCAGCCCAGCAAATTCCTACGTTCAGACATTTGGCTTTTCTTGTTCCTATCAGTAGGAATGACAAAACACATTCTCCACTCTGCAAAGGGACATCTCCCTTCCGTTCACTCCATCCTTTGATGACACTAGAAACTAGTCTCTCTCCCTTCATCAAGGGCAGAATATCTACATAAAAAGCAAAGCACAGAAGTCAATCTTGCAAGGTTTCTAATTTCTCATTAAAAAAGTCATTTCCCTCACAGAAACATCAGGACTCCTGAGCACCAGGAGCACGGGATTCCTGTCTCCTCTCTCCCAGCCTTTCATCGTGAGCTGACAGCATTCATGAGCAATTGCTGTCGGTGTCAGAGGCCCAAGTATATCAGCTTTGGTAGCTAATGCCACAGCACCAACTTCTAGAGTAGGGAGGAAAAAGAAGCAAGCCACCAGGTTAGGAACATGAAGCAAATCTCCAGGCAGGCTCGGCTGCTCATTTAGGCAGCAGGAAGATGCTTATGATCAGAACTTGAGGGGCAGCAATGTGAGTGTAAACACTGCTCTCAGAAACCAATGGCCACAGGGATTTTGCAATATCTCTGCTATGTGCATGTTTGCTTTAAAGCTCCTGTAATGTGTAGAGAAAGCAGCACAGCTCTGCTGCTGGCTGCCAAGAGAGGGGAAATATCATATTCCTCAGTGTGGAAAGCCATGCTAAAAACTGGAGGATGGCTGCATGCCTTTTCTCTTTATCAGTGTGTGCTTGAAGGCATAAACTCTTCAGATGGCCTTTGTATTTCTCCAACATGTCACCATTAGGAAATAAGGCTTCGAGGCAAGCTCCAAGCAGCTCTAGCAACCTGCCACCAAGGCCACCAATACTCCCAGAGCCATCTTCAAGTGTGGGGCTTGCAGGAGCCAGGAAACTTGCCCAGCTTCCCGGGGCCCTGGGGTGCAAGCCAACTTTTAGCATATCTTAAATCTGCCAGGTGTGACAAGAACAGAAATCCGGCACTTTTTGTCACCTCCATACTGAATACAAACAAAAGCAAATACCTTTCCTCTTTCATAACTTCACAGCTTCTCACAAAACCCTCACGTGGATATATGTGTTCACAGACCGATACACACTCAGCTCTCTGTGCACTAGCCTGCCAAAGCCCTTGTTTCCTCCCCATTCCCACTTTTGTTAAAAAATACGAGTTGTAACTTTGAAATATGGCATTTCTTAAAACCGTCCATCACTTTTTAAGCCCGCTGTCATCCCAGGGAGTTTATCCTAGGTAAGGCTTGCTGGATATTTTCTATTTTGCACAAAGCTGCTCAGGGAGTACTCCCCCATCAGAGGTTTTAACTTCAATTCTGGTTTCTAACACCAATCTCTCTGAACCCAATAAAATGTAATTACAGCCACTTTGCACAGGTGCTTGAGTGCTGACAAGACCAGAAAATTCATCTGGGCCCTGAAGACCCCCAAATCCTGTACTGCTATTTTTTTTTCAGTGGTTGAGGAGCCTTCATTTTGGGACTCCAGTCAAGTCAAGGGCAGAAGTGTCTGATGGATTGGTTAGCTCAGGAGGGGACTTCTGGGTGTCTCCGCCCCAGGCTGTGAGAAGTAGTGGTCAAAGGGGACACTGAGGTGACAGAAGCACCGAGATGAAGGTGAAGGGGAGAGCTCAACATGCAGCAATCCTGCCAATGAGCTTGACACAGGCTCAGGTATGGGAAATTGGAAATTGAAAAGGCAGGTTGCAAAAACAGACCCGGGTGTGCAGGGCAAGGAGTCAGTGTGGGAGCTAGAAGTCCCTGCTCATATTGGGGCTGCGAGGAGCTTTCTGGTGTGAGCACTGCAGGATGAACAGGCGCCCCAGGGCTTTAGCCAGTGCATGACAACGGGTGCTCCCTTGTGCCACAGGCTCAGAAACGTGGCCCATAGTCCATGCAACAGATTCAGGCTGTGAAAGAGTACATAATGGAATATACCACCCTTATGCAGCCTTGGAACTTTATTTCCAGTGTCAGTGCCCAGGATTTTAGTAGCACGTTAAGCTCCCCTGTCTTTTGTCAAGCAATATAAGAGCCTGTGACTGAGACAGGTGCCTCTTGGCAAGACACCCAGGGAGCTGTCACATCCCAGGTGCCAAGCGCTTGGCCACGTGGCACTCGGCCATACCCCGTCTCGCCTCTTGGGTCCAGGTTCATTCATTAGCTCTCAAAGGGAGACGGGAATAGACCTGGACAAGGCACGTAAATGCAAGGATCCAAAATAAGCTCACGATCCTTCAGAGAGAGCACAGGGTCACACAGGAGTCAAGAGCAGCAAAGCAAGCGGAAGCACCCGCAGCAGGAGCAGCAGCTCCTGCTCGGTGGCCTCGATTCTACCAAAGTCCTTGTGCCTCATCCCAGCTCCAAGGGTGGCCCCTGTCCCCAACCCACGCTTGTATCCGCAGGCATCAAGTTGACCAAACACAGTAAAGACTGAGCTTATTTGTTTTCAGCAAGGCAATCACGGACCAAACAAGCCACTTAATGTTTCATGCTGAATGATTTTGTTGCATTAACTCTGGGAGGGTCGGTTTGACTTAGCTCCTTCGAGTCCTGGCGTGTGCAGCTCTAATAGCACAGCTATATTACAGGGTGGCCTCCTCCAGCATCATATTGCACAGCCCGTCGATGGAGTCTGACTCTCGCTGTACGCAGATGAGCTCCAGCTTACCACAAATCAATGCTGTCCTGCCCTGCACCAAGAGCAATGAACTGAGCTCTCATCTTACCATTAACCTCTTTTTTCAGCCTCTGAAGGAACAAATCAGAAGTATTAGGATTGCAGCTTCCATCCCTAGCAGCGCTCTCTGCTGCACAAGGGGAGATTTTGCTCTCTTCTCTGGTTGCTTTAGGACATCAACTCTCCACCAGATCAGGGAAACCTGTGCACTCTTCCACTCAGCAGAGCCAGGACGTGTTTGTACTCCTCACCATCTCCCCAGACCAGTGCAAATTCTCCATCCCCAGTGTTTTATGGGACTAAAACTACTACTGTCCTGTTCTCGTGGCCACGTTTGCTGGTGGCACCTTGAGCATAAACCCCACATCACTGCATCCACATGTTGGGGCAGATGAATCCTGGCATATGATTCAAGAGGAAGTTCATCCCCAGGCTTTTCCAAGCACCCACAGAGTGGAAAGAGGTCTCGCACGAGCTGAACCACGGCCATGGGCTATTTCCCCTCCATTATTTCCTTCCATTCTTTGTGTTCCTGCCATTTGTTCCCGTTGTTTCCCAATATCCACAGCAGGTGCAGCTAAAACACAGATGCAGTCACTGGACTCATCATTCCCTCTGCCTTTGCTTTGCAGAGGGAAGCAGCATCCTTGTTTTGTTTCACCCCTGCTACAGTGACTAACGGGCTGCCCTATAAAACCATTACAGCAGCAACAGATAACGCAGGCGACCCTTGCATAAATTCACACCAAAAGAGCCAGCTACTTCAGTGCAAGAGAACATTAATACCGAGCCTGTAATATGCTGTTTTACTATTAACTTGAGCTCATAAATCTCACAGCCTGTCGCACCAGCGCCAGATACAATAAAACAAGGCAGACAAACACATGCCTCGAGTGAGACACATAACACACCGTGATGGAATCCGGTTTCAGGTTGGGTTTCTCATGTGTTCAAATCCATTTCCTCATCAAAACATTAAAGGGTTGGTGACAAACAAGCACCTCAAGCCCAGTGTGGCTTCCATTGCACACACATATGGAAGCCGACGCTCTCAAACAAAGCTGGGCTCCTCACGCCTCTCCTTCCTCCACCTCCTCCTGCTGCTCATTGAGAAGCAAATAAAAAGCACACTTTGGAGCCCATCCCAATGGCAACTGCTCCTTCTGCTAAGGAGAAGGCTCCTTTGGACCCGTAGACATCTGCTGTCATTGAAACCATCACCCAGGTGCTGGGTGCATCCCTGCCCCTAGGGCACCTGCGAAATCCCTGCTGACTCCCTGCTCCACCAGCATGGGTTTCATTCACTCAAAGGGGCAAACGCCTGGAGCTGCCCCACCAGCCCTAGCAAATCACTTGCTGCTGTTCTGCATGGCAGTAACGCATGTTTTGTGTCCTCACAGACATCCTTCCCATCAACCTAATCCGCTGTTCACCTGCTTGCTTCTTGTCTGCGCTAGCAAGGAAACAAGTTGCTATTTTCGGGTGCTCGCCTTGTGTGAACAATGCTCATAAAATGGTGCTTTGCAAACCCAGCTCGGGCACACGGGCGGGTTATACTGTAAAGGACTCTTGAACAGCACTTCAGCCTCCTTCCAAATTCAGCAGTTCCTCAAGCCTCCCTGAGCATAAATCAAGTAGGAACTTGTGGATAAAGCCAGTGTATTCTTATGGTTTTATCAGAACTCAGGTTGAACAAGGTTTGCCATTTATGATTTTTTTTTTTCAAAGGAGGCAATATTAGTCTTAGCATTTGTATTGTTTAGTTATGTAATGCAGGTTAAGGCTATTTCACATGGTCTGGAAAAGTGCAAATAACCATTCTAAAACTGGACATCGAATTACTTGAATTATTACTGCATCATATGCTCATGGCTATTCTTTGCCAACTATCAGCCCGTGCAAACACGCACAGAAATACCGTCCCATCAATATATTATTTAAATGTATCCTTTTTTATTCCTGGAAATTTCTCCATAACGAGGCATCTCGGCAAACAGTGTCAGATGCAGAACGCTCCGGTCGAGTTGAACGTGAACAACCCGTTTCATCCATGGCCAGCCAAGCTGCTCGGCTGCTTTGCAAGGCAAAGCCAAGCTCCAGCACCCGGAGCTCCCTTTGCCCTCCCGGCTCCCTGGCAGGGGCAGCTCCTTCCCTTGCCGAGCACCCGTGCCCAGCGCTCCCAGACTCCAGCTCCTCGGCCTCTGGGGACAGGGCAGGGTGCCCAGCTCTTCCAGCCGCCACCTCGAGCTGTGCAGGACCCGAGCGGAGGTGCCAGAGCCACAGAAGGGGGTTCCGGGATTTTTGGAGCCTCCAGGCTCCAAAAGGAGATGCGACCGGGATGCCCAGCGGGAACCACAGACTGGGGGGGCATAGAGATACTGCCCCTCTCGCCCCCCGTCCCCGAGGGGGCTCTGGGAGACCGAGCCCCGTCCCCGCGCGTCCTCCCCCCGGCACGGGGCTCACCTGGGGGCTGCCACCTGCCCGGGAGCCGCTGCCTTCAGCGCCGGCTCCTCCGCCGCAGCAGCGGCTTGGCCGCCACGACCACGACGAGGAGGAGGAGGAGGAAGAGCGGCGGCGCCGGGCGCCGGCAGGATGCCATAGCGCCGGGCTGCGCGCACAAAGGCGGCAGCAGGTTGGACACACGGGCACGGGGAGGGAGGGAAGGAGGGAAGGAAGGAGGGGGCTGCACAGGCCGAGCCGCCCCTCGCCGCCTCCCCCGCCGCAGCGGGGCCGCCCCAGCGCTGCGCGGCCGCGGGGGGGCTGCGGCACCGCGCGCGGGGCAGCTCCGAGCCCGGGGGCGCTCCCGCTTATTTGTTTATTTATTTACCGGGGGTATCGCCGGGGGGAGGCGGCTCCTGCAGCCCCTCTTCGCCGGCGGGGGGCCCTGGCGCTCCGGGCCCCCCGAGGGCTCCGGCCGCGCTTCTCTCCCCCCGGGAAAAGCAAAGACCTGCGGGGGGAAAAGCCCCCAGGGGCAGCAAAGCCCCTTCCTGCTCGTGGTGGGGCAGGAGGACGTGTCACTCCCACTCCAGAGCCTGTCCTTGCACAGCCGCGCTCCCAGGATGCGGGAGCCCTGGAGCAGGTGTCACCCTGTGCCAGAGCCTGTCCCCGCACATCCCTGCTCCCTGGGATGCAGGAGCCATGGAGCAGATGTGGGGTCTCCACGGGCCAGGTGCTGAGTGCCAAGCGCCCAGGGCACCCGTGCAATGAGTCCGAGTCACACTCCGGGCACCGTTCTGTCCCATGGGCTTCTAGCTCAGCCTGGGAAACGCTGCAGAATTCCGATTAGAGAGGCTGCTGAGGGGTAAAATGCAGCGATATCAAAGACCATTTCCTTCTCAGCTCATTACTCCCATTTGGGAAGCAGCACATTGTGTTGTCTTCCCTAGACACACCAATTCCAAAGCTTGTAGGCACTAACACACAGCACAAACACTGAACTGATATGAACAAACTGGCATAAACGCACATATTTTACTTACTCATGTGTCCACACGTCTGCTCTCCTGGAGCAAGGAAGGGGTGATTTTCATCTAACAATCCCTGATGTGCCAGTCCTGCCACTGATACTGTGCAATCCAGTATCTGTAATATACCTGCAAAGACACTTATGCACATAGCAACTAACAGACAAGAGAAGATTAATGTACATCTCTGCAGGGGGGAGACAGAGGTGCTTGCTGGACACTCCTGCTTACCACGACTTAACAGCACAAAGAGGCAGTGTCCTTGGCTTCTATTTTCCACATTTTTCAGGCTGTTTTAACTAGGAAAACACAGCTGTTGTAGACAGCGTGGTTGGAGGGCTTCAGCCCTATGCTGCTTTCCACAGCGCATGCGCTCAGGTTACCAGGATGAGACACTCGCTAGGAAAGCTCCCACTCACCCTTTGGGACTGCGAACGCCAGGGAAGGAGCAGGAAACCTCCCTCCTGCCAGCCCAGGACTAGCTGATCCTAGTTTTAGCCAAAGCTGAAGCTCTGGCCAGGACATCCACTCCAGCTCACTGATGATCCTGACAAATGCACTTTCCCAGAGTCTGCGCCCCAAGCAGAAACGGAGTCCTGCAAGAAATAAAGAGAATGCAACAAAGCTAATATTTAAGTGGATAATATATTCCTCAATGGAGTTTGGAGCAGATCTCTGAGCAGCCCTGGTCCAGAGATGGTCATGGGGCTGTGTTGCCAAGTCATTCAGGCTCCACAGAACATGCATGTGCACAGGGCTGGTGGGAACCTTGTGAAAGGAGTTTCCCATAGGAAAATCTCCTCCGCTTTCATTTCCCCTCTCATCTCCCCTTTCCAACCCACGCCTCCCATCTCACTCCTCCACAGCCTCCACCTTCCCCGGCCTCTGATCCAGAGTTGTCACCTCTGCCTCTCCTGACACGGACACAGCCAGTGACAGACTCAGCACATGGGACACGGAGCCCAGGCAACACCGGCACTCAGATCCCTTTGATGGAAAAGGG
>JAUBOD010001086.1:318632-333430 GCA_032353885.1 Nothura maculosa | reverse complement strand
TGAGGTTTTCAAACATCTGGAAAAGCCAGATCAAGTTTGGCTTTGGGGGCACAACTGCAAACAGACCCTGCAACGTCGGGTATAGCTCAGCAGGACAAGGGCAGCACAGCCTGTCACGAGCTTCATCTAACATAAGCAGAGCCTAACCTGGCCTGGGTTTCCATCAAATTCCCATGTTTTCATGGAGTTCAGAAGAGAGGCAGAAATGCTGCTCTAGCTTGTTGTTTCACCTGTATTTATCATTTCCCAAAATAATGCTAAAACACTCTTAATAGGATTTTCATAGGCATGAGAAGGGTAAAAAGAATGTAGTCCTGCTCCCACTGCCCCCAACACTGCTTTTTGCTGTAAGTGGCTGAAAAGTTGTGTTCAGGAACCATTTCACCTTCTTCCTCCCCTCCCCACTCCCCCTGCTCCCTCCCATTGGGATCCAATCGCTGCTCTCTAGACCTGAAGGACACTAGAACTATTTTACAGGCCTTTTGGAGGTTTATTTCCCCACTTACCTGGGATTACAAAAAAAAGACAACCTGGAAGCTTCAGATGACTTCACTATCCAGAGTGGAAGTGGAAACAAGCCTCTGATTCCGCATCTCCATGTCCCATCCCAGCGCGAGAGGCTCTGTTATCTGTCAAGTTGCACAGACTCTTTTCTGAAGACTCTTTTCTTCTGCATGACCCATTAGGGATCTAGCCCCATCTGTGCAAGGAAAGGAAAGCAACGAATAAAACAAAACCATGACAAACATTTCTGAGGGCTCATATGTAAACCAGTGCAAAGCCTCACCCAGTACAAATACAAACTTGGAAGCTTTTTATCTTTTTCTTCTTTCACAAGTTTCAATCCAGCATCTCATAAGGGCTGGCTCGCAGACAGATGTCATGTGTAGGTCTGTTTTTAATTTGCACCAGCAATGCTCTAGCCTCCATTCTCACTCTGCACTGGGACACTAAGCAATGGGAATTTCCCTTTTCCCTTTCATTATCTGCTTCTGTTGATTATTCAAAATGCATGAGATGTCAAGGCTAGCTAGATTCAGAGAGCTAACTAGGATGAAGGCAGTTATAAGCATCACAATCAACACCAATGAAGTGAGCAAAAAAGCTTCACTATCCCTCTGGATAAGAAGGGATAAGTATGATATAATATAGCCACACCACTTTCTATTTAAAAAGTTTCTTGAAATGTTATAGCAGCTTAGATTATTTGGGTGGGTGGGAAAAATCCATCCAGGCTGAAGACCACAGTCTACATGGATGTGCGAGCCCTGGCTCCAGCTCAGATGCAAGTGATGGAAAAGAACCTTCACGTCCAAAAAAACTGCATTTGCTTCTGTGAAAAGCAGAGTGGAGATCGCCTAATTACTCTCTCAGCTAACCATTTTGAGCACATCGCTTCTGTCCAAGTGAATATCTGATACAATTTCCATGCTAAAAGTGATTGAATGTTAGAGACATTGATCTTGGCTCCAGCTGTTGTTTTTATAGGTTTTGGATCTTCTCTGCTTTGCCATCATGCTCTGGGTTTCTATTAATGTCAGAGCACTCCTTTGCTTTATTTGCTTGCTTACCAAGCTTCATCCTCCAGAGGGGAGGCACCAGCCTCAGCACTTCAATTAACTAAATGCCACAGCCTTCCTCAAAGCCTCCTCTTCCTCCTCTCCACACACTTCTGAGGCACCAAGACAACTTCCCTGCATATTCACTACCTCACTTGAAACCACTGCTGGAATCAGCCTTGGAGACTCTCTTCCACTGGCCCAGCAGGACAGACACACAGTGGGACCATGGGATGGAGGCAGTGGGAGCTGCAGCTTGGGGCCAATTAGCTCCATTTCAGACCTTCAGACCTTGCTTTACACAGGGAATTTTGCTCCAAACTAAACCTCTGACCAAGCTCCAAAGGAATCCAGGGTGAGGACTGGCAAAGTAGATCTCCTGGGAAGAACTTCAGACTAATTAAATATAGAAAGCTTTTTTCCCCCACCTCTAAGCTGCTTCTGCATTCACAGCATCCTCATCTTTTTATTTCTGTTCTCCCAAAATACTGGACACTGTCTCCAGCTCCCTGCACACTCTCAAAAAAACAAGTACAAAGCACTTTTTCCTTGATGATACATTATAGAAAGGCACATTAATCATGATGCTCACATTCATTTATTCATGACATTATAAACAAGAAATATTCTTTGGTTTTGAACGTTTCCCACCACCTTGATCAAATAAAGGTGGAAGTGCCAAAAGACAAAAAGAAAAAAAGGAAATAAAATATGCTAGATCAAAATATTAAACAGAGGAGAATATTGAGCCAATACACATGAATTTCTTGCCAAAAAACACTTGAAAGACTTGGAGAACTGAAACCAGGACAGAATAAAAGGACTGAAAACATTAAAGAATGTGCTGAACAATTAAAAATAAAACTGAAGGCATAAAATTGAAGTGCACAGGTCAGCCTGTAGCCTGCATCCAGTGACACCACTGGATGAAGACAAGTAGCCAAATTTTCCATTGCATATTTATATAAAATACCAGCATTAACAAAAGCAGGAGATGCTGACAGAGTAACATCCTTTACCCACTCATGCAGATCCAGGGCTCAAAGGACATTTGCTTCCCCAAGCAGCAAATGGTTAAGAGAGCCCCTTCCCCAAGGGTTAAGAGAACAGCAGGAAATCAGGTAAGGGCACATGGAGCTGAAGCTGGATCAGGTCCCATCATCCAGAGAAGTTCAGCTCAGCTGCTCTAGAGATATCTCAACACCAAGCTTCAGCTGGACAACACCAAAGGTAAAAGCCACAAGTCTGGGAGCAGACACCGGTAACAAAGCAAAAGGTGGAGTGAAAGAGTGAAATGCAGGAATTTTGCTGCCCTGCCTAGCAGTGCCAAGTGCCTGCACACATCTCTTGCAGGAAAAGTTATATTGACAGAAATGCCATTTCTCCGGAATGGCTACTGCTCACACAATCTAATTAGGCTTTGCCTGCAACAAAATGTCAGAGCAGCAGATAAAGGTGTCTGACCCAAATTTGTCAAGTGCACATCGATAGGAGACAGGGTGATGTTTTGGCAGAACAGCGATGCGCCAAGTCAAGAACTGTCTGCAAACTGCAGATGATGAAGACATGATTAAGTAAATAAAAATCACTCCGAGATGGTGGTCTTTAATTGATTAGCTTCTGTTTCTTGGGGATACGCCAATATCTAATCAGTTCTGCAGGCTGCTTGGAAGGCAATGAGGAAACCCAGGTTGCCAGAAGTGTCCTGTAACAGTCAGAAAACACAGTAACCTAGAAAGCAGAGAGTGAATGCAAGTTAAATCTTCCAGACTCCTTGCTCATGTTCCAAGTTGGCTATTATTTTGTAGCTAATCTTCTGTCCATTTGTGGCAATGAGACAGATGTTTAAGTAGCCTTAACAAAAAAACAATTAAAAATTGTCTTGCTTGTACCAAATTAGATTTATAATCTTTGTAGATAAAGTCGAAAAGCCAGAAAAAAACCATTGAGGTGAATTCAAGAAACCTACATCTCCAAACATTTTTGTGCCCATGCCTTCCTGTGCAGATGATCACATCCAGACCATTTCTACACACACCTTCTGTGAACACATATACATTCTAGCAAACAAAGCCTAGACTGGTCTAGGCTGGACCTGAGGAACAGCCACTAAAATCATGCAGAGAGCTGCATCAACAGCAGCACTTTCCTTTGCACAACTAAGGATCTTACCTGAGGGAACTCCACAGCAAGTCTGTGTGATAGATCTTCAAGAAACTACCAACAAAACGGGCTGAATCCTCTCCCCAGGCCCAGCCATCTCTCCAGTGCTCAGGTGCATCTGAGGGCAAATTTGGGCAAATTTCTCAGCTAGAGCCAAGAGTTCCTGCACAGCCCTGGGCCTCTTGCACTCATTGTGCCAGCCCAGCCTCAACGTGGTCTCATTGGGCTCCTTCCCCGCTCAGAAGGGCCCAGATGCTTCAAATTAGATTCCCTTGCTAAGACATATCCTGTACTTGTGCCCAGGCTAGGAGCGTTTTGGAGAGCACAAATGGAAATAAATGATAACTATAAACAAATAGCAGCAGCATGAAGGGAACAGCTTCTCCCAGAGCGCATTAAGACAACGTTAAGAAACGCGAAACAAGCTGTGCTGAATATCCAAGCAGGAAGGATGGATTTTCTCTTCCCCTTGTTCCCTCTGGTGAAACCCCAGAGGTGTTTCTCACTTGGCTGCGAGGCAGGGAGCCAGCGCCGAGTTAACAGAAACTTCCTTTCTGGCCAAGCAGGGAACGGAAAACTCTGAATAATCAGAAAATGTTGTGTTCTCAATGCTCCTGTGGGAGCTGGATTCTTCTAAATGTCTACTCTGCGTTTTACGACAGCAACATCACAGGCCTGCAAATGTCCTGCTAAGGGAGCCCTGGTATGAGAGAAAGGGGAGGTTGGGAAGGTCACACATGTCCCCTCAGTCCATCAATTTGCATTCAAAACATTGAGACAAATAGGAGGACTAATATGAATGTGTTAACAGAAATGGAAATCTCTCCCTTCTAGGGTGGAAGCAAATCTCAAGCTTAACATGTTCAAGTCAGGGGGAGTAAGTAACTTCTGAGGATAGCAATAATTAAAAAATAAATCTATCAAGGCCAGAATGGTCATGTGTGCTAGAGAGCTGTAAGTGTAGAACAGTGCTTGAGAAGCCCATTAACAGGACTGCAAGAGTGTGCAAGATTTCTTGGACAACTTATGAAGGGAACGATAATTAATAGATACGGTGGTTAATAGAAAGCACTTTAAAACATAGCACGAGTTTACAAAGGGCAGCTCATGCCAGACTGAATCCAATATCATTCTTTAAATTAAAAACTGGTTTTCAACAGGAAAAGTATAGTAGTCTAATCTATTTTGACATCTGTGTAGAACTTAGCAATAATGTCATATGGAAAATAACTTGTTGAGGTGTAAAAGTGGATTTCTACAATGGAAGTGGATGAGGGGCTCGCTGACGTGACTAGGACACATGCAAAGGGGATATGGGTCTGCGAGGAGATTAGGTGCTTGGGATGCAGGTCCATGCTAGCTCAAACAGAACCAAAGGAGACACCTGTAAGACAAGGAATTACCATCCAGGAATCAGTGGGGCCTCCAGGAAAGGATTAGGAAAACCTCATCTCTACATCACTGCACTTCAGTATTAATTAGCATTTTTGGTGTGACCTGAGATCTTGTCAGTGGGAAGCAGAGAGTATTAGCCCATCTCAGAGCAGATGCCAGCCATCAGATATGAACTAGTCATGAAAATAATAGTCCCAAAATATTTCACATAGGGAATTTCTAGAAGTTTCCTGAAACTCCTGCATGATGTTGCAGAAGGCAATAGTGAGGAATTTGTGGAGGATTTCATCATTCATGTTTTGCAGAGTTTCAAGGCAACTCATTGCAGCTTCATAGAGGTCTGCTGGATGACGTGAGGACAGAGTCCATTCCACAGGGACCAGAGCCAGATACTTGCATTGAACAAGAGAAAGTGCATGAGAGGATCACTGTTGCCCATAACTCAGCTAAAAATTGGGAGAAAAATACTAACAAAAGACAGTTATCCGAGAGAAAGCCTAAATCCAGCAGAAAAAATGTGGATAAAATATAACAAATATACTCAATATGGAGGGGGAAAGGGGAAAGGAGAGAAAGGAGGATGAGGAAGAAAATCATGAAACAAAATCCCTTCTAGTATTAGTACCTAGCCAAGACTCTAATACATTTTTTGTCAGTGCTAACAAGAGATTAAACTGAAAGATATAAAATGCACTTTTCAGTCATAGTCATAAAAACATAGTTTTGAGGTCAATAATACTTTGACAAACCAACTAACCAAAATTCAACTTGAGTTTAGCTGAAAACATACCTTGAGCCAACAGGTCCTTTTTGGTCCTATGCACAGGTTGCAACCCAGCATTCACCTGCTAATAGCTGCATTCCTCCTGGCACAGGCTGTTTTCCAACAAAACAATTTGTTCCTGATATATTCTTGCCCTCTCATCCTCTAGCTTAAAACAACTTTAAAGGATTAAGAACACAGCAGAGTTTTCATGGCTGATGACATTCAATTCCCACGTCTCAGGCACGTAACAAGCCTGCACACAGAACAACATGTTTTGAAGGTATATGAGGATGCATTGTCCTTTGAAGGAGACGTCAACAATGGTGTAAAGAGAGGTTGCAAAGAGAGGTTGCCCTCTCTTTTTGCAAAGTGTTTCATGAAATCTTTAAATGAAGGAAGAAAAATAATAAAAAACAGGCTTCTGATGCTCCCCAGGATTGCAGCTATCTTCATGTCTGTAAAGCAACCTTGTTTTATTTCCCCATCATCTCAACCCATTCTCCATGTCCTTCAACTCTGCAAGAGCAGTTAGATCCTTGCAAAGAGATGGGAATGTGAAGGAAACTGGCCCAGAAAACCAGAGTGAGCTTCAGTGGGAGCCTTTACCCCTGGATAAGGGCCCATGTAGGTGCACATCCTCTACTCCCGGAACACCTAGCCAAGCAAGGCAGCAGCTTCCTCCTCCAGCAAGGTGTCCTCTCCTTGCCCTTGGCAGCCTCCATCTCTCCTGGGCACGGCAGCGGTTCAGCTCCACAAGCGCACACAGGTTCCTTGAAGGCACAATTTTCCCTGCATTAACAAAGCGGCAGATACTTCAGCAGCAGGAAAGCAGTTACATGGCTATTAAAGGAATAAAATCAGGAAAGGCTGCGCACACCAAGCGGTGCCAAAATGCTATAAAATTCAAATAGGGCTACACTATGTTGTGCAAACCTTCACCCTTCTCCAAGTAAGGTCTTAAACGTGCCGCCAACTCAAGTGCCGTAGAGGAAAAACAATATGGAAATTCTTGAGAAAGCCAATGCATAATTTTCCCATCTCAAGGCCATACCATGACACTGCTGCTAAGGTACCTATTTGGGAAGTATTGGGCAGGAACAGTCTGTTCTCCATCCCAGCATGTTCTAATCAAAAGCATCCCCATCTTGGCTTTGAGAGCTATTTGTAGGAACCACCAGCAGCGTACAAACGATCAGAGAGATTAGAGAAGAGCCCAGCACCAACAGCATTAACTCTCTCATCTTCCTTAAAATCACATGTTAATATCTCCAGCCCACCACTGCACAGGCCGGATAGGAGCAATGCAAGATGTGGATAACACAGACAGATAAGACTTTCTATGGCATCACTCAGCAATGCTGCAGCTAATTGCCTTTCAGTGCACTTGGTAGCACATCTTGCAGCAGTTTACATGACCAGACCAAGCTGAAAGATTAGAAACCCTTTGCACTGAGCTAAAATAAAGCCTAGAAAGAGCCGAGGCAGGGGGAAAGGGTCCAGCAGGATTCATGAGGGAGAGCCCATTAGCAGCGATGACAAATTCAGCTTCAGGAGCTGGTGGCTTTAGACCAGCACTAGCCAATTAACTTGCCGCAAGTGCAGATTGAGCCATGTCAGCACCGCCACATGTAGCTGAAGATACTTGCAGATGGGCTGCCGGGATGTGACAAGCACGCTGGGTCTCAGCTCCATGGAGAAGTGGGCAGCCAAAGTCAGCAGAAGAAAATAGTGTTTGTGGAATTTGGGATGGTCTAATGCTTTTAAAGGCTCTTGAATATGTGCTGACTCCCTCCTCTGCCTGCTCTGAAACCAGAGATCTGCACATGGCGAAACATTTCTGAGCCAGAGCCATGCTGTACATCAACCAAATAGTGAATAAACAGCTATTCCTTACAAGAGCCAATGGAAAATTTTACAAGACCATCCACAATTTGAATCTTAACAAGCTTAAAATATATAAATCCCATAAGTGTTTGGTTTTATGAGATAGGATGAATATTAATTCACTGTTGTAACATATTTCTGCCTTTCACCTTCTGGGATGAACATTTCCATGAGGGAAAATCCAATCAGTTTGCATTACTGCACGTATATCAGATCATACCGAGACACCATTCAGCAGTAATTGAATCAAGTTTTTAATCTTAGATGACATTCAGACAATAAGCAAACAGTTTTCTCACTATTAAAAAAATATCACTCTTACTTAAGAGGAGGCAGATGCAATGACAGTTTTAAGGAGATTGCAGTATTAAGCCAGGCAATGACAGAGGCAACAGCATCGCTACAACAGTCATTGGAAAACAAGGTCTGCATATAAGAGTTTCTGTATCAGTGTCTGAGAAGCTCACTAGAAAAGATAACGCTATATATGGAAGCTCAGAAATTCTTAGAACAACTAGATCATATTTGCAGAAAGCTAAATAAAAGATTTAGAAAGGACACAAGTAAATCTGTTTCTAGAACAACTCTTACTTCTTCTCTTCTTCTCTTACTTACCAATGTGAATATCAACTTTTGGGGAGATTACCACATCTTATCCTAAAAGTTAAATATTTAACTGAAATAATGATTGTGAGAAGAGGCAATATGTAATATTAGAAATCAACATATTTCTATTTTTGCTTAGCATTATATAGGAACAAATTGAAATAATTCCATTAAAAAAATGATAACTTTCATCTAAAATTCTACTTTTAAGAGAATACTTTGAAGATTAAATGAATGTTTTGTTTCTGGCACTCAGATACTTGCTCAGCTTGTCCAGTCTTTGGTACCCAATCTGATTAGATGATTCTAGAGCCCCACAAAAGCCTTCCACCCTGTTGCTTCTACCCTAAAACAACCATAGCAAAACTCATCTCTAGCTATAAAGAATTAAGGAGTTTCCAGAATTTGCTGAACACTGAAACTAGGCTTCATCCTCAGCACAAGTACACCTACACTCTAACCATCCTCAAGAAAAAAAAAAATGTTCATTTAAGACATTTACTGCCAAAAAGTGATGACTCAGTTGAACTGGGTAGGTCAAGGCAGTTGAACTGGGTAGGTTGAACTGGTTCAAGGCAAGGATCATCTCAGGCAACTGAGGACTAACAAGTTGCATCAAATTCAGCTAAACCAAGACCCAAGAACTTCTCCAGATCTTACCTCCTGACATTAGAAGACCCACCTCTCTCTTGCTGCCTAACCTACACCTCAAGATCTCTCCTGCTCTTTGTCTGGCCAAACAACCCAGGCTTGATCCTGCTTAAGCTCCAGTAGATGCCACAAAGACACCATGTGCTTGGGCAATCCCTGCTGGCATAACTACTCTCCATTAGAAATAGTCAGCAACCCAATTAAATTTAAAATTACCTATTTTTAAGGCACAAGGCAAGAAAATATTTAAGTGAGAAGGAATCCTTTTCTTTAATTAACTTTAGTAGAATATAAGTTTTTCACACCAGGTATGGATGTGTTTGCTTTGGTTCAGCAGATTTAATAAACACAATAGCTTCCTATTCTGAGCTTAATTGCACAGCTATAACAAATTCAATAAAGTGTGTAGTTAACAATTGCTAAACTGCCATTGCTCCTATTACAGCTACCAGAGTTATTACAGACAGCAGTGGTCAGCTGGTTTCCCAGGAATCCAGGCAGAACAAGAACTGAATCAACTCAGGAAAGAGGCAGAAACAGGAGAGACTAATAAACACGTAAATAATTGTGTGATGGGATTGTATAAATTTCAATTTCTGTTAACACTGCTTCACGTGGAGAACTAGCAGCTCCGAAGGGCACGCTCCGTGCTCCCCACCCAGGGTGCTTTCCATCTCCCTGGCTAGGAATGGAGCTCACTACGAGCCTTGACTGCAGAAACACCATAGCCACTGCAGACCCATCCTGCAAAGCTCCTTAGTCCCACGCTTGCCAGGAACAGGAATTGCAGCACATTTCCTATGGGATTTGCTCACTCACTGCAGAGGAGTAAGTGGCCTTGGTTTTGCTCTGCAAGTTCGCACAGGGTTTTGAGCATTTGTGATGGTGGCTGGAAGCCTTTGGAGGGATGAACAGAGAGCTGGAAGCAACAAGGTACCACAGACACCTTCCCATCACCACAGGCACCATTGCTGCCTCAAGAACAGTAGAGACAGTGGAATACAGCAGAAAAACTGTTCTTCACAAGTGCTATGAATTCAGATGATTTTCCTTGCACACGGGCACACATGCTGTTGCAGGCTCAGCTGATAAGGGATGCCGAAGCATCAGTGAGATGAACTGAACACTGTTCTGAGGAGAACAGTGGGTTCTGAGGAGCCCCAGCATGGCTTTGCTCAAGATGTGTCCATTCTCAAAGAGCCCCAACTCTACTGCACTCACCTGCACCAGTCCCATATTGGGTTCAGGGTGCTCCAATGCAAGGAGTCCATCCTGGACATGACAGAGATGCCCATAATTCTGTGTTTGGCATAGCTCCAAATTTCTATTTCCCCCAATAAGCTGAGCAGAAGCAACTCATCCCAATACAAATAGAAAGTACACATATTTGTGAAGGACATTTTCCTTGCACTGCATCCATATCCCTCCTTCAGTTAGGGAACAACTTAATCTCAGTCAATCCATGTTTCTGCTCTCAGCATCCATCATTACGTATGAACTCTAGTGATAGGGTTAAGTTTAGAAATAGGTATCTAACTCTTGCTGGTGCAAGTGAGTTTATACAGCCTGTACTTGGGCAATCCCATGCAAAGCAGTAATACCTACAGTCTCCAGTAGGTGATGGGTTTAAATGGTGAACACAGACTGCATGTCCATACTTCTACACATACTCTGGAGAAAGGTGAGAGCAAAATACAGTCCATAAGCATACTGATAAATGATATAGAAGAGCCCCCAGCACTTATTAGACCCTCTAATACAATCTAGTCTATTAAGAGGAATCGAGTCTGGAAGAATTACTGTATTTTTTGTTTTATGAGTACCAGGCAAGAAAGGATGTGGACAGAAGAAAGTTCCTTGACTAAAATTTAATCAGATAGGAGATGCTGCAGGGACCTTTTGTTGCCATTCTACTTATCATCCCTCAAGAGCAGAAAAATGATCTTAGACAAGAATTACTGCCTTGTAAGGAGCGAGGGCTTTCTCCACAAAATAGGCTCCAATAACTGATTTAGCTCCTTCACTCTTGCCTCATCCCACCCCCCCAAAAAATCCAATCATTTCCCAAGCCATCCATTGTGTACATCCCTCAAAACATATACATTTTTGCCTTGTTTGTTGGTCTAAAACAGTAAGAATCCAGCAAAGCAAAATAAATTCAGCTTGCATTGGTGGATTAAGCGATCACTCGTGGGAGACTCGCAGCTCTGAGAGCTGTGCACAGGCTGAGGGTGCAGGGGTGCTTCAAAGCAGCTACAGGTGCAAAAACAGGTTGTTGCCTTGTGCAAAGCAACGTAGCTCTGAGCCTGGGAGTCATTTCAGCACATCTATTACATCTAGAGGGGTGTCAGGCTGACAGACACACGCACAAGCAGCCAGACCCTGGCACTGAGCACCTGGGCACACCAGCAGCAAGATGCAAGGATACCTCCTTCCCTATGAGTGGGCCTGGTTAATATATCCCATTTCGTTTTTAGAAAGTTGCTTTTCTGCAAAGAATGCTGGAAGATTTTTTTGGCAAGAAACCTTCTTGTTCCCACCCACCCCCATCATCAAGTTTCTACACTATTTGGTAAATATTCTCCATTCAGAGGCAATGGAAAAGAGTGGAAAGAAATAATCTGTTTTGGTTGTCGCAGCAGAAGACCATCCACTAAGGTCCAAGGAAAGATTCAGTAGGACTAAGTGTGCAGAAGCAGTCAGCAGCAAAATACTGCCAATTAACAGGAAAAAAGTGCTCAAGATGTTCATTCTATTTAAGCTAGTTAAATAGTGAGATTAAATGTTCTGAACTATTAAATAAAATTAAAACCAAAATTAACTGCCAACCGTTCTACTCTTCTCCTATAATGGTTTATTAGCAATGCTCATCATGGAGCACTGCTCCTCCAGGAGCACAGATCTCCACGCCAGGTCTGGATCTTACCTCCTGGTTGTCTTCCAGCAAAGCCAGCACTCATGCTAAAGAAGGAACAACGAATGATTCAAAATAACCAGCAGCCACACCAGTGGTTGAAGTGATGGCACTCACTTCAGAGCAGCTTTAAGATCACCCCCACACACACACACTTGCGAATTAATCGCTCCTAAAATACATCTTTTGCTTTGAAGATCAAGAAGATTAAGCCACAGATTTTTAAGACATGATATTTTTATGTGATGAAAATTTGGTAAATATATGGAAATTAACAAGCTCTCCAAAAAAAGTTCTCTAATTTTAAACGAAGATGGTTCTGCATCACCAGCTGTTTATATGCTCTGATTGAAGGCTTAATTGACAAGGGATAATTGCTTATTCTTCCTAATACACGGTGAATTACATTTCTCTTACTCAGCACATAGTGCTGATGAGAAGCCTGGTAATTGCAGACAAAACATTGATGACAAAATCAGTTCAGAGAGCAGGAGCTGTGCATATTCCACAAGTGGAGCAGGTCAGTTGTCTACTGTAGCTTGTTTCCTGCTATTAGAGTCACAGGAAGCTTTGGAGAAAGCCCATGATAACAGGTCATGGGCTTAGACCCCATAGCCCTACAGAAAAACTTGGCAGAGATGGCTACGGAGGAATCAGCAAATCATTCTTAGTGTAAAGACTGCAATCAAGGAAAGACGTACATGCTCTGCTTATAAAATGGGAAAAGCATTTAAAACTGGTAGACGCTTAGATGTTGAGCCAGGTGAGTATCAGATTAACTTAAAACAAGGCTTTAAGTCACAGAAATATTAGCTGCTGATCAGAACTAGCAAAACAGATCAATGCTTTGGAGAAAATCCAGCATGGGGCACGAGGGAGATTCAAACACCTAAAGAGTTGAAAGAGATGTTTGTCCTTTAAGTGTTCTTAAGGCCCTAGATCTTTAAATTGGGAAAAGAATTTTCAGAAATTTAATGGATTTGGTAAATGCTATTGGAAATCTTTCCAGAAGCTCTTAGAGATTAACAAGAAAAGTCAGTACTATCAGGTGCTCTCAAGTTCAACTGATTTCCCAGGCTTAGAGCACCCAAATGCCTTTTCTGTTCAACCTTACCAGCAGCAAAGGCACTTGGTGCTGAAGATGAGCTACTGTACATAACAAGACGACAAAACTCTTGCTTGATAAAATACAGGCTTCAGGGCTCAAACAAATCGTCCAGGCAAGCAGGACAGATTCTGACAGTATTTAATGGATGTTCTCACACCCAGCCTAGCCCCTGGTCCTGCTGATTGCAAAGACTTTGGAGCAGGCTATCATATTGCAGGCATAATTCCAGCTCTATCTTATCAGACCAGAAGTGAAATATTAGGCAAGAATATATTTATGAGTTTTCATTTTCTACATGCTTTCTTTCACTGAAAGAAAGACTCTGAACTCTGGTTCAGAGAGAATAATTCTCTGGCCAACAGAGAATAACGTTGGCCAATATGGTACATGAGCAGTTAAAAGTCTCCAGCTCCTTTTGCAATTAAAGCTGCCTTGAACATAGTCTGTATCATACATAATGAACTTATTTAAAATAATGCTTATTCAGTAAGTTCCACTGGACTTGTAATTTTTGTTTCACATCCAAACAACACATCTGATAGCCTGGTGTAGCATTTATTGAAACCCAAATCCTCTGTTGGAAAGCATATCTAATATTTCCTTCAGAGGAATGAAAATCTGCAAAAATCTCTTGAGCAACATTTCTATTCTAAAGAGGACAAAAAGAGCTCTCAATGTAAGGAATTCACAGAGGTTCAGGGTCATCTCCCCCTGCAAGGTACTCAAAGGAGTCATTGACCAGACCATCTGGACTTCACTCCTGGATGAAAGCACCAACTGTTAAGAAATATCCTTTCTGCCCAGCACCTTGGGAGTTGGTACCAAAGGGCAGAACTGCGCTCTTGCTGAGAGGTCACACTGGCACAGGTTACCCAAGCCACCAACCCAGACAGCGAGGGATCCAGGGTGGATGCCAGCCACTAAACAAGGACTTGAGATAGGATAGGATAGCCCTAAAGTGTCACTAAGGGGTGCCCCATGAAAGGACAAAGAAGGGCTAAAGCTCAGACTAAGAGTTACTTTGAGTTATTAGAATCCTCTTCCCATTGCTTAAGGTGGGGAGAAGATTAAAGCAGAAAGTAGCAGTAGCTGCCAGGAGCAGCAGAAGCTTTAGGATGCCCTCTAAAGCCCTCAGCTCCCCAGGATGCTTAATCCACGTTCCAACAGCATATTTAGCTGGGTGGGGATGTAGAATGTACCAGTTTGAGCATTCTGAGGACAGACCCTTAACAGGTGCTGCTGGTTTGACACTGCTGCAGGTTGTGCAATACAGCTTGAGCAAACCTCACCTCAAACACAGCTCTGCTCCCAGCTCCTGCTGTTTCACAAAGGCAGATGAGGATCAGCAAAAAGCTGCAAGGCCCAACTGCATTTTTGAGGCATTTCAAGGCTCCAGCAGTGATACACAATTAACACAAACAGCCAGTGCCAAGAACGATCCCAAAGCACAACTCACAGATTACTCTGCAAAACACAGACATCAACTTTCCATTTTCATATATTGTGTTTTCCAGAGGCTCTGCTCCATCTCTGTTCAAATACCTTGTGCCTACTCAGGGAACTTGCTGGTTCATTCATCAGACAATTCAGATGACAACAACTGTTCAGCTAGACTTTTGATGAACGATGAAGCGATACACTTTTGGCCAGGATTTCCCTTTTCTGCTTGCCAGCAGAATTTGGTAAATAGTTGACAGCAGGCAAGTATTTTGGGAGCCATTAAGCATTTCCACCAGAAACTGGATGAAAGCT
>JAUBOD010001086.1:290341-303376 GCA_032353885.1 Nothura maculosa | reverse complement strand
AAGCCTGTTTTTAATGTGCACGGTTTGACTTGTTTGCATACATTTCAGAAGAGAAAAGCTGTCTTTAGTTGTCTCCCAAACAATAAACCTTTCACTGCTTCGTATTGGTTATAGTAATAAGAGAATCCCTTGTTTTTGTGTGTATATTATAAATGAAAGACAAAGGAACAACCATTTTTGCAAAGGAAGGGAACCATCCCAGAGACAACTACAAAAAAAAGATGCTCTTAGAAATGTGCTTGCATGGAGTGTGTATGCAGGGAAAACAGATGCAGGTGCTCTCAATCTCAGCAGACTGCTAATATATTTAGTAGCTCCTGTTTTGCAGGTTGCTCTGAGGGCAACAGCATTTTGTATGTGTGCAAGGGACACTGCTCTGCCCTGCACACCAGAGGGGACCACGGGGGCAGCTGAAGTGGTAGCTTAATGTGCTGGACTGTCCATTCGGATGCAGTCCAAGTTATGGACCTGTGCTAGGTCCCAGTCCAGCTGGAAGTTGCTCCCCTTTACTAACAGAGCATCCCACAGGTGATGACAGCCCCAAGGTGGCTCTATGGATCACGGGGCCTGATGCGCACCTGAATTCTTCCTCCCATGGGCACTGCAGTGAGCAGAGCATCCTCATCTCCATTAGGCCAGCCCAAAAGCAGAAGCAAGGTCTGGAGCCTCTTCTTGTGAAGTTAGGAGAATCACTCGCCCTGCAAAGCTCTGCTGAGAAGACACCAGGAGACGAAGCAGCAGTTTGGCCAAAGTGATGGACATATATGGAGCTTTGGTGACAGGGCAAGCCGAGAGCTGAATTCAGATCTCTGGGAACGCAGTAGTTCTGTTCTGAACCTAAAAATCTTTAAAAACCTTTTCATACAGCTCAATTATTTTAACCACTTAGCCATCACATTCCAGTATTGATTTGAACACGTACCAATTATTTAAGTCAATTGCCTATTAAAATTCATTTTCAGTGAAAGGTCAAAGCGGCAAATTGAAACCAGATGCAGTACATTACGCCTATCAGTATTGTGATCTGCACACAAGTTCATTATTGTGTTTCTGCAGAAGTAATTTCTCTTGTCAAATTTTGCTCTGTGTGCCAGTGTAGCTATTACAAGCTCTGTTAATTAAGAGGCCCTTTTATTATTGTGAACTGAAGGTTTAAAACACCGCAATCTCACCTAAACACACACATCAAGGCATCGGGGCTTGCCTGCCTACACGACACAGCGCCTGCCGTTCAGAGAGACGGGGAGAGGAATGAAGTTTGCAGCTGGATATGCCTTTTATTTCACTCGGCAATCGGAAGAGCTCGAAGGCTCCCTGCTGGGAACGGCAGCGCTAAGTGGCAGCCTCTGCGTGCCGCAGCATTGCTGCACAGGAGGACTCCGAGCGGCTGATCCACTGGGAACGGCTCCGGCGGGAAGGGCCGCGGGAATGGCCTCTCTGGGTCACCTTGGAACCTCTGTTCATGGGCTTCCCATGAAAGGGAGCAGAAATAGGGCAAATCGCAAAGAAATTGCAGAGTGTTTAGCTGGCCTCCTCCTTCCACATCCGGAGATGGGGAATCTCACCTGGACCCCGCTGGGAAGCCTCAGATGGCCCCTGCCACACTGCCCCAGTGTCAGTCTTTGGTATGTCCTGGGCAACAAACCTTCTCTTTAAGATCATAGAAGGATAAAGGCCATGAGGACAGTTATTCCCCTGGTATCCCATTGACCTTGGGCTGCTCTCCTTGGAGCAAGTGTTGTTCAGCTGGTCAGGGCACGTGGTCCTCAGCCAGGAGCTGCTTGGGGACAGTATTGATTAAAGGAGCAACATCAAGTGCTGTTTCCAGTGCCTCACTTCTCACTTCGAAAGCTGAATGTTCTTTCACTTATGCTGCTGATGCCTCAAATGTACAGGAACTGCAATAACAACAGCAAAAAAAAAAGCCTTGAAAATGTCCCTGTCTGGGGACGTCTGCACATGTTGGAATGCAACTGCAAGATGACTGAAGAAGATTGGGCATGGAGAGGGAATTACTCATGGGCTGCCACTGCTGCTGTGTGCCCCCACGGAAATGCATCCGCTTCCCTTTGCATCTTCATGTCGTGTAAAAGGACACAAGAGGCTTATCCCAGAGCTGAGTAGTAAAGGGGGGTATTGGAACACAGGAGGAAATAAAGCATCTTTTCCTCGAGGATCAAAAGTCTTTTGTTGAAGTATTTGAGGTTGACCCTGCAACTTTCCCAAGAGAAAAATTAATTTTCTCTCTGACTCAAATTGTTTCAAAGAAAACCATCAGTTCCAGCAGGAAAATAATGATATTGCACAATGGGAGACCTGGAAACAAACCAAAATGGAAATTTTAATTTTAAAATGCCAACTTGGAATAGACATTTGCATTTCTGTCCTCCAAGAGCAGGCACATTTTTCCTATTAAGATGTCTAAACAGGGTTGTGTTTTGTTTGCAGGAGCGGGTGTTTGGTACTTCTGATATGAAAATATGATCTCTCACTGTTTCTAGACATATCTGAGAGTGTTCAAGCTGCTTGCAACACAGCCTACATTTTCGTTTGGGGATCTGCAAGTTGCCCAGATACATGAACAGATTTTAAGCATCTAGTTCAGTTCATTACACGTCTCCCAGCCAAGGGAGTTATTGCACTTGCACATTGCACCGACACAGACCAAGGCTGTATTTTCTTTACAGCTCCTTCCAGGGTCCTTCTAACATTTCCTAATAGCTCTTTAAGACAATAGCTGGAGAAAAGAAGAGCAGAAAACACAAAGGAGAAGCTGTCAGAGTAGCAGGCACTGCAGGCAGTTCAGCAAGCACCCACAGATGAGTAATCACCGTCCTTGTGGGTAGTTCTTTCTTCCAAAAAGTTATTATTTGTTGTAAAAATTTCCCCTCTCTGTGGACCTCTCAATAGTATTTTAAGTTTTTCAGACTGAATTTGCTCAGGAAAAGAGCTTGCAAATCCACTCACGGCCAGAACATAACCTACAGCAGGTCCTACCATGGGTGACTGTGAGCCTTAGGGCTCTAGTCCCCCGTGAGTTTGTCACTCTCTTCACTCACCTGTCACAATCAGTTGAGTTTTCTTCTGCTGTTGACTGTGGTTTGCTTCCTTTTGGAGGCACTTGGGACAGCAGTGGAATGCCTAAATTTATAAGCTTAGTGTGGTCTTGCAAGAAAGAACATGCAAAATCTTTCCTCCTGAAGACAGAAGCACTCCCAGCACATAGGTGAATTACTGGCATGAATAGAATCATAGAATCATTATGGCTGGAAAAGACCTTCAAGATCATCAAGTCCCTCTGTAAACCCATCACCACCATGCCTGCCAAACTATGTTCCTAAGTGCCTCATCTACTTGTGTGGGTTCTCCCTGGGGTTCATTCTCTGTGGCAAGGCCGATCAGCAGCAGATCCTGGGGAGGGTACCAGGTACCTGTAGAAATCCCCTCTCAATGCCCAGAACCTATAGGCTATTGGCTCATTCTTGTTGAAGGTAAAATTTGGGAAGGTATTTGGTTTGTGCTACCTGGCCTGTGTGATCACTGCTGCATCCTGCTCTGATCCCCCTGACCAGCTCCTCTCCAGCGCTCTCACATTTACACATATTGGGGAAGGATCCTTACCTGAGCAGTGCAGAGGGGGAAAAATGAGTTGGGAATTGCAAGAACAGAACTATTTTACCAGCTGACTAAAGCACAGTGTGTGATGGAAGAAACTTGAAATGCACTAAATTATATTGCCAGGAGAGAAAGGCCCCGGAGAACAAAGAGGGGACCCAGCGCCTCCCTTCCTCTCTCTGCAGAAAGGATATGCTCTGATTGCAGGACACATCTGGGGACGAGAAAGACCCGAGGGGAAAGCTCTGCCGGGTGTTCCCATCCGTAGAGCTTGCTGTTGTACATCTAGCGGGAGAAGATGGATGGGCGCTTTCCAGGCAAATATCCTAGAAAGAAAACTCACAACAAAACGATTGCTTGTTCCTTCGCACCTCTCCCTCAGGTTAAGCCAGAGATAAATGTCACGGAAACTAGCAGAAAATTCCTGTTCATTTTCAGATTATATTGGTCAGAGCAGAAAGAGTAACCAGCTTCCAATTAAGCTCTCTTTCCAGTTAGTTACATCCAGGAAAATCTGTGCTAGTGACACTAGAATAAACCTATATAAACCAAAGAGATGCTATTTCCTACACCTTAGCCCCCAAATTAAGGAAGCAAGGGCCATGGGGGATGCTCTGCCACAGCAAAGGCCATTGAGCAGCCTCCAGAGGAGGGTGACCACGATTGCTCCCGGGGTTTCACGTGGCTCCGTGCAAGCAAAGGGATAGTCCAGGAGAGAGAAGCGCTGCCCTGGCTGCACTTCCCACTGGGAGGCTGGTGGCTGCAGGGATTTGCAGGACTGGAGCTTTCGAACTGATCCTCTTGGCCAAAAGAAGGTAAGAAATGCTAGACTGGGACTTTCATAGCCAGGAGTTAAATCCTAAATTCCAATATCCTCTTTCCACCTCTCCATCCTTTTTAAAACAAAGATGAGATAGGAAAGCAGCTATGGCAAGGACTTTAAGGTATATGACAGACCTTTGTTGCCTCTCTGAATGGATCCTGGAGCAACTTAAAACTGACTAGCACCTAGGAGTCACACAAATGTGGCTGAGATCAACCCCATGCAAGACAGTCCCCTGGTAGGGTACACAGCTGATGCGAAACTGATGCTACACTTGATCTTAGCTGAGAGGCCATTAAAAAGAAATCAGAAGAGACTGCCTAAAAGCAATTTATGGGGTTACAAAATGATGTATTACATGCACCATGGCTCCAAGTTTGCAGTAATTTAGGCTGGTATTGATTGAGGAGAGGCTGGGGCATATTCCGCCACCTTTTTAATTTCAGTCTGATTTGGCCGCCGCTTGCAGGTCAGCAGGCAATTTGATGAGACAAAAACAAACCAAGCATTAGAGCAGCCTAAATCATCCGCTTTTAGAAGTACCTTGTAAATAACTTTTAAGGCCAAACAAGGAGAATGAAAGAACTGGCTATTAAGGAAATCAAGACTGAAGTTCCAGGCTGGGAAAATATGGTTCCATAGCACAGTTAAGAACGAATATCATTCATTCGTACCATCACTGCCTGCTTTTATTTTTCCAAACAAGCACAACGTCTTTTTCCTCATGTTATGGTGGTAATTCTGATTCAATATGAACTGATTAGATATGAAAATAAAGCCAAAATATATATGCACACTTACCAAGGCCTCTAATCATCTCACTGCAGCCATGGGTGTATGACTTTGTAGTGCTCCAGATTCCTTGAATCAGGCAGCAGTGCAGGGTTGTCTCTGCACCCTGAGGAAAGGCCCAGACCATAAATTTGAGTGTAAATCTCCATACAGTAATACCTGGGATGATTTTCCCCTGGAGGTAATGATTACAAAACATACTGGCACATGACAGGGGCTGGCAAATAGTGGAAACCCATCATTATGTGAGGTGGAGAAAGCAATTTGCCCACCAGCTCATGTCAGTGAAGGAGGGCTGGTGATTCAGGAGGCAAAGCACACGCAGAGGAAGTAGCAAGGAAAAGGCAGCTTAATTCCATTCTGTTCCCTTGATTCTGGGATTAAAACGATCCTCACACCACAAAGATGGATTAATGTTCATGAAGTCAAAAGTCCTCTGTCAGGAATCCACCCTATATATGGAAATACTCAAAAAAGACAGACAGAGGGATGGAGTTGAGATGGGACGTGGTAAAAATGGGGAATCATCTCAGGTCAAGCAATGTGTCTGACTGCAAACTGCCTCCAGTGTCAGCTACAGCCCTGAGCTCCCCTCTGCTGTGTTTTCGTATCGATCGTGTGCAGGTCACAGGCAAAGGTCCAAGCACAGAAGATCAATTACCTGGCTTATAGCAAGCGCCAGGTGTTGGATAAAAATGGATTTTCCAAACTTACTGTGACTATAAACAGCTTGAATTCTGATGTGCACGGGGAGGAGAGACAGGTAAAACTCTGATTGGGCTAATTAGCACATTCCTCTATGAAGGCTCTCAGATCTCTAATTGCATGCTCATTTCAGTCTTTTAACGTTGCACCTACGTGGCTCTTTTCTGCGTTCTGCAGGTAAAGGGAGGGATGACCTTGTCCTCTAGCACATGTGTTAGCAGAGCTGGAGATGCGACGTCCAAGTTTGCTGAAGCTCAGGAGGAGCATTTGGATCTCCCCCCTCTTTTCTCACATGCCTGCTCCATACGTGCGTTCAGGGATGGGTTCAGTGCAAACACATCCTGTGCTGCTCAGCAAAGGAAAATTTCCTGCATTTACTCCAAAATGAGCAACTGTTAATGGGCTGGTTATTCATTTCTAGCTAGCGGACCGTTTGATCAAATGGCCTGCCAGGCAAGATGAATTCCCACAGGGGTTTTGGCTCATAATAAAATCAAGTTGATGGCACAAGAGTGGAGTGGGGGCTGATAACATCGGTACTTGTTTCACGAGAAGAGTCTATCCTGCAATTCCATGACCCCCACGGCAGGCTCCCAAGAAAGACTCCTGAGCATCCATACATTTAGTCCCAAAACCTCCCATTATCATAACCACTGACCTGCAGCACCTGGCGTTGGGGAGGGCTGACCATGCCACTAGAGCAGAAAGGCTTTGGTCGGAAGCCCATGAGGTTCTGCCTTGGCATGTGCTGCCAAGAGGAGCAGACCCATGGTCTGAAGCCATAAAGCTCAACAGCTAGGAAACTGCAAATGTCCCTCTCACAAATCTTAACTAAATCTTAACTAAAGTTCCCTCCTATTGCTTCAAGTGAGAAGTGCTCATTCCCAAATTTAAATCCCTTACGCTTAAGGAGGACGCATTAGGAATGAGTTGGACCTAGGAAAGCACGTTTCACACTCCTCTCTACATACTGAAACTGCCCAAGTCAGATGGCCCTTGCATGATTAGCCCAGCACAGTTCTATTGCATGATGAGGCAATGGAAATTTAGTCAACAGTGAGTGACCCAGCTTCAACACATTTCTAGGCCAATACCTTAAGCCCATACGAAAAATCTTAACAGTCTCTAATTTGAGGAGGGCCTGTTGGGGCCAGTGAAAATAATCTGTTCAAAGGAACTCCAGTTGAGTGCCCCAAGGTAAAGAAATCCAAGATCAATCACTCCTTTCGAAAACCCCTCTACTCTATCCTGAAACACTAGGCATGCACATGCAGCCAGCCAAGACAAGCTTTGTTTGAAAGACTGTCACAGTGGAATAAAAACTATCAAGATACATTTCCATGTATCTTGATCTGCTTCATACTTTGGAAGTAAAACAAAATCATAAAATAAATACTGCTTCCTTGGAATTCTTATTCTTTCACTTGACCCCTCTGATTAGGATGTGAAAGAAAATGATACATATTGCTTGCATTCAGAATTTGAAGATATCTTTTTTTTTTTCCATTTTTTTCCGTCAGGTTTACTTACCTACCTAACCATAGGCTCTTGCTAACTTGAAACTCCTCACATGAAATGCATTTACGTCAGTGGGCATTCTGCTCAGAAACAATTCCTCCTTTGGAAAATGCTATTGCTGGAATGCTTCATGAAACCACAGCTGGAGTTAGAAGATGCATTTAAATTTTCTAAAAAGGCTTTAAGAACTCATAACAGTGTTTGAACTACCTTTGGGTGATAGAGTATATGGGTTTTGGAGTTGCAAGAACTTAAAACAATAATTGGCCAATCTTTTGCCAACGATTCATTATATTTCAGTATATACCTTTTGCATCTGTTCTGTTACCCTAGTGCCTTGCTAATATGTCATAACTGCAGGATGCCATCTCTAAAAGAGGAAGAGAGGTTTTAACAGTTGCTCTGTGCCTAAAGAATGAAAGCAAATTTGAAGTTATATGGGAAAACAGTTGTCACCAGAATGATAATCAATCTGCAAACTATATTAGCATTTTTCCTCAGGAAGCTACAGAATGAGGGAATAAGATGCATGTGTCTTTCAACAAAATAATTATGCTGTAATGAGTCTGCTCTAATGTATTCAGTAGAAGAAACTGTTGCTAAGATTGACTTAAATGAAAGTGCACAAGCAGAATGGGTAGCCTAAATGAGTTAGGCTTCACATTTCCCTCCCCAATCTATCAGGTTGGAACCAGCCCGGTCATAGAGACTCTATGGGTAAAAATCCAGATGAAGACGCGAGATGGGTTTTCAAGGTGGGGAATATATACAAAGGAAAGCTTTTGATTTAGACTCATTTTGTAAAGAAAATGTGCAATTCTCTATCTGTTCACTTAGGTTCGTACAAACAAATAACTTCAGTCCCTCTGATCTCTAAGGAACGGTGATTTTCAATGTGATTTACAACAGTGGAAATGTGCACTGAAGAAAAATACAATCCCTGATTGAAGTGATCATAGCACAGCAAAATAACCCCCAGCTTGTTTCTTTTATCGCTCACACTGGCTCTACCCTTTGCTACTCTGCTCAACAGCACCAGGCTGGATTTGATGGTCATTGAGGGCACTTGTCTGCAATGCTGATCAGCACAGTTCAGCCCTGACAGATACCCAAGGTACCTTCTAGTACTGCTTTTAGCAGAAAATATTTCGGGGAAAATGAATTGTTGAAGTATGAGCTTCCATAGAGACAGCATCAAAAGAGGAAAAAAAATATCCCATAATAAGCACTACGGTACCCTCTGATCTACTCACTGTGCAGAAGTTCTGTGAAGGGCAAGAGCAACCGAGAAGAGGTAGATCTGTGTAACCCTGTCGAATCCACCATCCCTGCAGCACTCTGCCAGGAGCTTCTCAAATAATCAAATAGAAGATCCACACGGGGCAAAAGCTACTGGTAGTTGAATTCCTACCTGGGCCACCTCTCTGCCCTGCTCCTGGTCTCTCTGCCCTGCTCCTGGTCCTGTTGTCTCTCTATACCATGCTAGAAGTTGTGCAGGAAATGTTTTTCTCCTTTTTTCTTCACCACACCAACAGCACATTACAGCCTTCATGGAGACCCGCAAGATACAGATGTAGAAGGTAAAGGGAAGGTTTCAGGAGTCCAGACTTCTAGAAATTTGGAAACACAGGAAATGTAGGCTAGAAAAAGCTCACGAGATCTCCTCATTTTCAGTGAATCTCCCTGGCTAAGGGAGATTCCGTGTCTTTCCTGATGGATGCTTGATCCTGATGCACCCTTATGTAAATCAAGGCTACTTCCATGGATGGAGACGTCATGGCTCTCAGAAGAGCTATACAAATGCTTCCTCAAGTTTTTCCCTCAATCCTAACCTAGCTCTTTCACTACAGTTTTGTCCTTTGCCTTTTCCATCATGGAAACTACAAACTGCAGAGTATCCTATGTCTTTTTTGCATGCATACATAACTTAAAAATCCCTGTGCTGAACCAGGCCTTTATTTGGTAGGCTCTTCTACCTCCCAAAGATCTAGCAAGATCCAATGACTGCAACTTGGCTTATTCAGGTTGGAAACAGACTGCAAATTTGAACACAAGTATTTCAACAACTAGAACAATTTACCACAGGCTGTGATGGAATATGGCAGGTGGCTTAAGTTAGGATACTGAATGTTTCTAGAAAACCACTGTGTTTTGAAAAGGATTAACACAGAAATATCCTTTACTCCATATGTGCTCTGCAATGCTGTGCTGTGCTAGGTACTAAGGTCTGGATTGTAACGTGGCGAGTTCTTCCTCCTTGCCTAATTATTGTTTCTTCCTCATACCTCAGTGTGGGGTTTTCTCCTACCCAGCACTTCATTTCCTGCGCAAACCCCTGCACTCACAGTCATCCCCTCTCTCCCCAGCCCAAGGGCAACACTACTTAGACCCTTCACACCCAGGGGAATTGTCGTTTGCTCGGCTGGGCTGACACAGACTTTCTAACATCTGTTCATCTGAGCTGCTCGGTCTGACCAGCTTGACTCCAGACAAGTGTTTCACACTTGGCAGCCCAGCCCATTTGCCATTCAGATGCTCTATGTTGCCTCCTGCACAATCAGCCCTGCAGTGACATGAGTCATTCCCCTTGCCCTCCTCTTGAAGGCGGCCTCCCCTGGGGCTGAGGCAATGCTGTCACTGCATGGAGGTGTGTGCCCATGAAGGTCTGGCTCTTGTCATGACAGACCCTCCCCTGCTGCACTACACAGCCCTGCAGCTTGGCCTCTGGAGGCTGCAGTTTTCACAGGCAAAGTCCTGCTGCCTTCAGCTATGCAGAGCACCTAAAAATCCACATGGTAATAGCCCAAACACAAACACCATCACACTAGTAATGATGCAAATCTCTCACCTCTGAGATGTCTGGCACAAGCATTAGCTTGGAGACTGTAGCTTAGCGAACAGCACAACTCTTCAGCTAGAGCTGGACCCAAGGGAAAAGAGACTGCAGTCTGGTAGAGGGAACCAGTTTCACAGGTAGCGACATGACACTAGATTGGACAGTCAGAGTTGTTTTGAGTGGAGCTGTTAGAAATGGGATGTAGTATCTGGTTCCCATAAATCTAGACACAATTCTGTGCTCAGGGACAACCTGTAAAAGAAAATACAGGAGGGAAACTTGGCCCTGGGTTGTCCCTGTGTCCCAGGTTGTGTGTCCCAAACAGAACAAGCGTGATCATCCTGCCCTGGTCACCACTATATCTCTCACAGTGCCTTCGAGTGACTTGACACGAACCAAACAGGACACAGGTGTTTGTAAACTCCTCAGGATGGCAGCAAGATATATAGAGTGAGACACTGTGGGATACAGCTGCCCCAAGGCAGGCAATACGGACGCAAGGAGTGCAGCCCATGTTTCTGCTGTTCAAAGGACCATATTCCCTCCAGCAGTAAAGATATGGCTTACCCAAACAGCCTTAACCTTTGCTGGCCCTCAGTAGAGAATATTATCAGATCAGCTTCTGAATTCCCCTACTCCCAAAGCACAAGCAAGCCCACAAAGAGGTAGAATGACATTTGGCTTCTTGCAAAGAACAGCAGATAATTTAGTGAGATTAAAAACCAGCCTCCTCTCCCACAGAAACCATCTCTGCATGGCTGGGCAGTAACTTGGCTGCACTGAAATGATGCTGCTCGAGCGCCTCTCTGTGGACTTCTGATCTCCTGTTCCCACATTCACACAATCCTTTTGAATTCACCACTTATTTTTTCTTTTGTTCCTCTCAATTACAGAGCCAAATTGCTCTTATTAAACCCAGGTAGCACCTCTGAGTTCACTGAACTTGTCACTGAGCCAGAACGTGGCCCAGCTGAAACTAACGGTTTCACCCTTTGACAGTGACATTATGATACCTCTCAAGACCTTTTTAGAATTTCCAGCAGTATTAGCTCAAATTGGCTCAGGCTTATGGCTGCCTAGGGCTTATTGAGTGACTGGAAAGGGAAAACTACCTGGAAAGGGTATCATCTTTGGAATAAGCAATGAGATGCCTCTGATCTTCTTTGGAATGGACTGTGAAAATCAGTGCACAGCTCCATCACCAATGCACATGTCAACACGCTGATTATACCATTTTTTCTGTTGCCTTTCAAAGAAGCAAGAGACAAATGGTCCCCTGCTGAAGTCACGAGTGAAAACTCAGGCCCTTCATCAGCCTCCTGCAGCTGCTTGTTGTTTTCCTCTCCCCCTCGAGCCTGCCAGCTTCTGGATATCTTGGCCAAGTATGTGATTAGCATTTCACAGCAAATTCAAACAGCAAACAAACAAGAGCATCTTGAGACAAATACACAAACTGGTGGATCACAACGTACATCTCGCTGCTCCAGCAGCTAGAGCATCTCCATGTTTGGAGATATTCAAAAGCTGTGTGGATGTGGTCCTGAGCAACTCGTTCTTAGTAACCTTGCTTGAGTCGGGGGCAGTTGGACTAGATGATGTCCAAAGGTCCCTTCCAGCCTCAACCATGCTGAGATTCTGTGAGCAGATCCTGTCTTGCCTCTTCTTCAGTTGCTAGCCAAGCACTACTCCTTTCCTGGATAGAAAGCAGATGGGCTAAAATTAAAGCACATAAATCTCCCAGACCTTTACATTTAGACAAACAACAGGGATTATACCAATTGCTGTTCAAGGGGCTATATATTTGTTATGCTGTCTCTAAGCAGCATGGGAAGCAATGTAGGAAGAGGAATTCCTCCCTAGAGTAAATCCCCTGTGTCCAGTTATGGCAGAAGATCCATTTTTTCTTAAATCACCACTGTTAGTGCTAAAGTAGGTGGCCCAGTTTAAATAGGCATTAAAGGTGGTTTGAGCTACCAGCCTGACTTTGCACTGAAGCAGATGGTGAGTGTTAACCATCAAAGTACAGAACAATTAGATGAGTTATGGAGTTGTAATCTGCAGCAGATGGAAAGTGGTAGCACAAAGGGCTTTGCCATGGCCCACAGAGCCTTCACAAAGTGGGAGGGTTTCCATTCAAGCAGCTTGTGCTTCTCCAGAGCAAATCAAAGCATCTTGAAACTATGAAACAAGCGTAATGCTTTTCTCGTTCCCTGTCTCTAGAACAGATTAGGCTGCCTTCACTTTCCAGAAGATGAGCTAAGATCTCTCATCAAACCTCAATCCAGAACAAGACAATTTCCTTTGAAAAAACCTGAAATGGGACACTGGCATAGGAGAGTCTACAGAGCTCAAATCATGCTGAGTGCCTGCACTCCACAGTGGTGGCTGCCTACAATCTTGGCAGGGCCCATCAGTGGAAAAACAGACAAATGCAGCTCACCCTTGAGCACTGATGGGAGCAATCAACCCCGGTTCAGTGGCATTGAAATCAGTTCTTATTTCAGACACAGGTGCTTGGTCTCGCATCACTCCTGCCTGGTACTTTGTCTGTGCTATCTGCAGATTTTTGGCCTTTGACCACTGTGTTAGTCATGCTTGTGGACTGTCTTCAGTGTAACACAGCTCTTTTACATCTCTGGGCACTCAAGCTTCTACCCAGCTCCTCAGTGACATGAATATTTGACTCTGACACTGGTTCTAGACAAATATTAATCAGTAAAACTGACTGCTGTGTCCAGACTATAAG